>JACEIK010001615.1:247428-259330 GCA_018107945.1 Datura stramonium | reverse complement strand
AACAAAGGCTAATCATGTTGGTTAGCACATATCTTCACATTTATATAAAATTACATGAAAATGTATCAAATAGCTTAGACAACACGACTAATTTAAGCTACAAAGCGTATCACGGGACCTATATTATTTCCCGTGATCAGGGTGTTGTCCCATCAACTCATCTGACATGTTAGAGCCTTTCAGACTATGTATAATATTTAGGTGTTATGTATGGAGTGTGTTGATTTTCTATGTATGTCATGACTATGCTTCCAATATGTTATTATGTTGAGTATTCTTCTTTATTAATTGAGTTAGATGTATGTTTATGCCATGGGTCGACTTGGAGTCTCTCAAGGATCCTTGTCCCGTGTTACGATCTGAGTCTACGTTGCGGGTCATGAAAAACTGGGTATAAGAGTAATAGGTTTGAAGTGTCCTAGGGTTTCTGAAAGCCTCATTAAGTAGAGTCTTTTACATGGGTTTTAAGTGCGCCACACTTATGATGAATAGGCTACGAGATGTTTAGGAAATATTCCCTTCTTTCATGATCTATGTCGTGCGCTGAAATGTCCCTCTATCCTTCTAACTTATGCTATTCGCGATTGCAGAATCATGGATCCCCGTAGAGTTAACGGTAGGAGGATGGGAATGGAAACGGCCACGAGGATGGCAACAGAGACGGGCACTAGCAAGCCCCACCGGTCCAGGAGGACCATGCACCAGAGCCGGTTATCCATGCTATGTTCTGGGCAGCTATTCAGATGTTAGCGCAGGCCTTGACCACTCAGGTCAACCAATAGGCAGTGGTGCATGTTCCGCAAAATGGAAACATGGCGGCAGCTCAGGTCAGAGATTTCTTAAGAATGAACCCACTAGAGTTCCTTGGGTCAAAAGTAGATGAGGACCCGATGAGTTCATTGATGAGATTGTGAAGATCACCTAGGTCAATGGGGTGAATGGAGTTGAATGTGTTGATTTGGTCTCATATCAGTTGAAAGAGGTCTCACACATCTGGTTTCATTAATGGAAAGATAGTAGGGCTGCCAAAGAAGGTCCTGTCACTTGGGAGGAGTTCCATGTTGCGTTCCTCGATCGGTTCTTCCCTAGTGAGATGAGGGAGTTGAAGGCAGCTAAGTTTGTGAATCTTAAGTAGGGGAAAATGACGGTACAAGAGTATGCCCTTGAGTTCACTCACTTATCAAAGTACGCCCCAGAGTTAGTGTAATACCCCCAAAGTGCCTAAGAGTAGACCCGGGAGTTAAAAGTTGAGTACTGCTGAAGCTGGGAAAAAGTGCATAGGATGGATGACCCAATGGATCGTTGATCTAACAAAAGACCCATTAGAGCCAATCGTGGTATCAGGAGTCTGGGTGGCAGTGGATGCAATGGTTGGAGTCGTGGGTAGCATTGGACTTTGGTAGTTGGGGAAGTAACGATCATCCATCGACCCATCATGAGTAACAATGATCTGTTTTCTTGAGTCGTGGCGGGGGAGCATAAATTTCCAGTGGACTTAACGGACGGGCACCACGACCCGTTAAAGGAGACAATGAGTCATGGTGAGACTAGTTGTGATACAGGACTCGGCTCTCAGGCTCATCCTCATTTTTGAATCATCTCAGAGTTCACTTTCATCTTGTTGGTGAGTCCTCATGTTCCAAGGGTCGTTTGACTATACATTTATGTTATCTTATGTTTCAATACTTGGTCGGGTTAGTTGGGGGTGTTGTCCCATCAACCCATCTTATGCAGTAAAGGCTTTCAGACAGTATGTAGTACTCATCTTGCATGTATGTCTAGTGAATTCCTTATGTTATGATATGTTATGTTATGTTTACGTTTCCGCTATGTCTTATGTTCAGTCTTTCGCTTAAGGTGAATGAAGTTAGATATGCTTATGCCATGGGTCGACTTGGAGCCTCTCGGGGTTCCTTATCCCATGTTACGATCCAGGTCTACGTCTGGATTGTGAAAAACTTGGTATTAGAGCAATAGGTTTGAAGTGTCCTAAGGTGTCTGAAAGTCGCGTTAAGTAGAGTCTTTTTCATGGGTGTGAAGCACGCCACACTTATGACTAAGAGGCTATGAGATGTTTAGGAATGTTCCCTCCTTTCATGATCTATATCGTGCGATGAAAATTCTTTCTACCCTTCTAATTCATGCTATTCGCGATTGTAGAATCATGGCTCCCAGAAGAATGAACAGGAGAAGAAATGGAAACGATGACGGCCACGAGGATGGAAATGGTCATGGGCATCAACAAGCCCACCTGTTCAGGAGCCCCAGGCACCAGAGCCAGTTACCCACGTTGAGTTTTGGGCGGCTATCCACATGTTGGCGCAGGCCTTGACCTCTCAGGTCAACTAGCAGGTTGTTGTGCATATTCCATAGAATGGCAATGCTGCAGCGGCCCGGATTAGAGACTTCTTGAGGATGAACCCTCCAGAGTTCCTTGGGTCCAAGGTGGTTGAGGATCCACATGATTCCATCGAGGAGATTCTAAAGATCACCGAGGTTATGGGGGTGACCAATGAAGATTGTGTTGATTTGGCCTCCTATCAGCTAAAGGGGGTGGCTCACATATGGTTCAAGAAGTTTAGAGATGCTAGGGCAGTGGGTGCAGGCCCTATAGGTTGGGAAGAGTCCCCCCAGCATTCTTGGATCTATTTTCCCTTGAGAAATGAGGGAGCTTAAGGCGGAAGAGTTTGTTAATTTGAAGCAGGGTGACGTATCCGTTCAGGAGTACGCATTGGAGTTCACCCGTCTATCCAAATATGCGCCAGAGTTGGTGGCGGACCAGCGGGCTGGGGTGAGCCATTTTGTGTATGGAGTGGCGGACTATCTGGATAAGGACTGCAAGATCACCATGTTGCATAGGGATATAGATTTTCCCCGCATTGTGTTGCATGCTCAGCAGATGGAGTCGGTATATCGGAGGTAGAGAGAGGCCAAGAGGGTGAGGACCAACAGTTACGAGACTTCTCAGGCCAGGTTAGGGGGTGGACAACATCAGTAGTCTCAGCACAAGTCTATTTCTCCAGCACTATCATCGACCAGTACGCCGTCTAGATTCTGAGGGGATCGGAGGAGCAGGGCTCCAAATTCGAGAGGTCAGGGTAGCATGCAGATAGAGCGCACTTTTCCAGCTTGTGCGAAGTGCGGAAAGAATCACTTTGGGAGGTTCCTAGTCGGCTCAGATGCTTGTTTCTGGTGTGACAAACCCAGACACAGACTTAAGGATTTCCCTTCAGCTAGATCAAAGGGCGGTGGAGCCCGTATGCCAGCAGCCAGTTTAGTCGCTCCCGCAGCATGTCCCCCTCAGCAGGGTGCCTCGACTAGCTCAGTCGGCGGTCAGTGCCAAAATAGGTTCTATGCTTTAGCATCCCGCCAGGAGCAGGAGGTCTCTCCGAATGTGGTCACTGGTATGTTGTGAGTTTTCCATATTGATGTTTATTCCTTACTAGATCCGGGGGCTACTTTGTCTTTTATGACTCCTTATATTTCTAGTAGCTTTGGAGTTAGTCCCGAGACTCTGTCAAAACCATTTTTAGTCTCTACTCCTGTTGATGATTCAGTTGTAGCTAAGCGGGTGTATAGAGGATGCCCGGTCACTATATTGTATAAAGTCACCTCCGCAGACCTGGTAAAGTTAGCCATGACTGACTTTGATATTATTCTTGGCATGGATTGGTTGTATGCATGTTATTCTTCTATTAATTGTAAAACCCATGCAGTGGAGTTTCATTTTTTCCGAGTGAGTCAGTCTTGGAGTGGAAGGGTAGTTCGGTCGTGCCTGTAGGTCGCTTTATTCCTATCTTAATACCAGAAAGATGATTTATAAGGGTTGCATGTATCATCTAGTTAGGGTTAAGGATGTTGAGTCTGAGACCCCGACTATACAGTCAGTTCCGATAGTGAGTGAGTATCCAAAGGTCTTTCCCGATGATTTGCCAGGTGTTCCTGAGCAGGAGATTGATTTTTTTATTGACCTTCTACACGATACGCAGCCTATATCAATCCCTCCTTATAGGATGGCTCCAACCGAGCTAAAGGAGTTGAAGGATCAATTGAAGGACCTCTTAGATAAGGGCTTCATTAGACCGAGCAAGTCTCCATGGGGTGCACCAGTGTTATTTGTCCGAAAGAAGGATGGTTCGCTTCGAATGTGCATTGACTATTGGCAATTAAACAAGGTATCCATTAAGAATAGGTATCCTTTACCCAGGATTAATGATTTGTTTGACCAACTTCAAGGTGCCAAGTGTTTCTCAAAGATAGATCTGGGGTCCGGGTATCATCAGCTTAGAGTTCGGGAGAGTGATATCCCGAAGACAGCCTTTAGGACGCGGTATGGCCATTATGAGTTTGTAGTTATGTCTTTTGGACTAACGAATGCTCCTGCAGCTTTTTTATGGACCTGATGAACAGGGTATTCAAGTCGTATCTGGACATGTTCATGATTGTGTTCATTGATGACATCCTTATATACTCTTGGAGAGAGGAGGAGCATGTCGCTCATTTGAGAGTAGCGCTTCAGACTCTCAAGGATCGCCAATTGTATTCAAAGTTCAGCAAGTGCGAGTTTTGGTTGAACTCGGTAGCATTTTGGGGCCATGTGGTATCAGGCAAGGGCATAAAAGTAGATTCTCAGAAAATCGAGGCAGTGAAGAATTGGCCTAGACCGGTGAATCCCTTGGATATTCGGAGTTTCTTGGGCTTAGCTAGCTACTATCGGAGGTTTGTTGAGGGTTTCTCATCTATTGCAGCACCTTTGACCAAGTTGAATCAGAAAAAGGTAAAGTTCCAATGGTCGGAGGCTTGTAAGAAGAGCTTTCAAGAGTTGAAGACTCGACTTACTACCGCACGGTGCTGACCCTACCCGAGGGTACCGATGGTTTTGTGGTATATTGTGATGCTTCGAGAATCGGACTTGGGTGTGTATTGATGCAGCGAGGGAAAGTGATAGCATACGCCTCGAGACAGTTGAAAGTCCATCAGAAGAATTACCCAACCCACAATCTTGAATTGGTCGCGGTGGTGTTCGCATTGAAGATATGGCGACATTACCTATATGGGGTCCATGTGGATGTGCTTACGAACCACAAAAGCTTGCAATATGTGTTCACGCAAAAATATCTTAATCTTCGGCAAAGGAGGTGGTTGGAGCTACTCAAGGACTACGATATGAGTGTCCTTTATCATCCGGGTAAGTCTAATGTGGTAGTAGACGCACTTAGTAGGCTCTCTACGGAGAGTGTGTCCTATGTGGATGGGGGAAAGAAGGAGCTGGTGAAAGATATCCATCGACTTGCAAGGTTGGGAGTTCAGTTGGTCGACTCGACTGATGGCGGTGTTGTTGTGCAAAATGAATAAGAATCATCCTTGGTGACGGATATGAAATCTAGACAAGATGAGGATCCGATTTTGGTAAAGCTGAAAGAAGCCGTTCGAAGTCAGAAGATGGAGGTCTTCTCCAAAGGGGGAGATGGTGTGCTTCGGTACCAAGGTCGCCTATGTGTTCCGAATGTCAATGACTTTGGGAGTCGGATGATGCATGAGGCTCATGGATCTAGGTACTCTATTCATCTATGTGCCACCAAGATGTATCATGAATTACGGGAAATATATTGGTGGAATGGCATGAAGAGGGATATTGAAGAATTCGTAGCCCAGTGCCCGAACTGTCAGCAAGTGAAGGTCGAGCATCAAAGGCCCGTAGGCGTACTTCAGGATATTAGAATTCCCACTTGCAAGTGGGAAGAGATTAATATGGATTTCATCACAGGCCTGCCTCGTACTCATTAACACTATGATTCTATTTGGGGTGTGGTAGACAGGTTGACCAAAGCTGCACATTTTCTACCAGTCAAAACTACGAATTTGGTGGAGGATTATGCCAAACTATATATTCAGGAGTTGGTTCGATTACATTGAGTGCCCTTGTCTATCATTTCTGATCGAGGTACTCAATTTACCTCTTAGTTTTGGCGGTCTTTTCAAAAAGGGCTTGGGACTCAGGTTAAACTCAGCACAGCATTTCATCTGCAAATGGATGGTCAAGCGGAGCGGACAATTCAAACTCTCGAAGACATGCTGAGAGCTTGCGTGATGGACTTTAAAGGTAGTTGGGATGATCACTTGCCCCTGATCGAGTTTGCTTACAATAACAGTTATCACACTAGTATCCAAATGGCACCGTTCGAGGCTCTCTATGGGCGGATATATAGATCGCCCATCGGATGGTTTGTGGTTGGTGAGGCAGCTATGATAGGGTCAAATTCGGTTCATGAGGCTATGGTGAAGGTTCAGTTGATAAGGGATAGGCTGAAAACCGCTCAGAGTTGTCAAAAGTCCTATACGAATGTGAGGAGGAGAGAGTTGGAGTTCGAGGTGGACGATTAGGTATTTCTGAAGGTATCTCCCATGAAGGGAGTCATGCGGTTTGGAAGAAAGGAAAACTCAGTCCCCGTTATGTTGGTCCATACCAGATTATGAGAAGAGTTGGTAAGGTAGCATATAAGTTGGACTTTCCCTCAGAGTTATCTTCCATGCATCATGTGTTTCATGTATCGCTTTTGAAGATATGTTTGGGAGATCCAGCTCTAGTAGTCCCGGTGGACAGCATTGGTGTGAAAGATAGCCTTATCTATGAGGAGGTGCCATCATCAGGTTCGGAGACTAAGGAACAAGGAAGTTGTTTCAGCTAAAGTATTATGGAGGAATCAGCATGTTGAAGGAGCTACATGGGAAGCCGAAGCGGATATGATGGCTAGATACCTACATTTATTCTCTACCGGCTCAGTTCCATCTTGAGGTATCAGTCTTTCCCTATGACTCTATTTAGTTTTCATGTTTAATTCATGTGTTCAAGTTTCTTTTATGTGTATGGATGTGTATGTGAAGCATGAGATCAGTTTAGCTATGTGATATGAATCAGAGGTAGTTATTCTATTAGTTTTCGGTTTAAATGATCGGTATTTGAATATGATAATTGCATGTTTCTATTTTTTTCTTGTTTACTACATTCGAGGATGAATTTTCCCCAGGGGGAGATATTGTAATACCCCGAAAGTGCCTAAGAGTAGACCCGGGAGTTAAAAGTTGAAAACTACTAAAACTGGGAAAAAGTGCACAGGACGGATGACCCAACAGATCGTTGGTCCAACCAACAACCCATTGGATCCAGTCGTGGTTTCAGGAGTCTGGGTGGCAGCGGATGCAACAGGTGGAGTAACGACTCGTTGCTCGAAACAACGAGTCGTTGTTTGTACTCGTGGGTAGCATTGGACCTTGGCAGTTGGGGAAGTAATGGGTCATCCAATGACCCGTCATGAGTAACAATGATCCGTTGTCTTGAGTCACGGTATGGGAGCATAAATTTTCAATGGACTTAACGGACGGGCACCACGGCCCGTTACAGGAGACAACGAGTTGTGGTGAGACTCATTGTGAAGAAGTTTAGAATTTTCAGAGGGGCAATCAACGACCTATTTGACGGAACGACAACTCTTCCTATCGAGTCGTGGTTTGAATACGGAAGTAGGGGCTGGGCAGTGTAGATGACGGGTTGTGTCACGAGTCGTGGTAGCTTCCAACGACTCATTGGTGCGCCCATTGGTTTGACCTGTGCAAATTTTCAGGCTAAATTCATTAAGGATATTTTCGACCTTTCTATGCTTTAAGGCCCCAAACTACATCATTTTATGTATTTTCTGAGTATGTTAAGATAGGTTAAGTCCCCCTAACCTATTCATTCCCATGCATGCAAAAATTAGAGAATTCTAGAGAGATCAAGCATAGATTCGAGCTTTTATCTATCAATTCATCCTTGGGCATTCAAGAACTTTAAAATATGATTTTACCCAGGTATGTAGGGTTACGAATGGATGCTTCCGTTCACACCCATGCCCATTCTCTATTAATTTATGAAAATCTATCAAAAATCTCATGGGGTTTTGAATTCAATTTTGTGAAAATCTAATAATATGCTAATGGGACTTTATGATTTATGATTTACATCATATTTTATGGATTTTGATCAGATTTTACAACTATTTTACTTATAAAATTTATTGATTTTGATTTTACCAAATTAAGCCTAATTATGCATGATCTATGACAAATCGATTTATGATCTACTATTCAAATTGTTGATATTACAAACCCAGCATGATTCATAATTTGAAATATGAATTTATTCAATTACCCATCATGATTTGATGATAACTTATATGTATGACCTACAAGTATGCATGAAACCTACGATTTATGAATTATGTTTTGGCCGACTCACGGGTCTTATGTCATGTCTAGTTTATGTATGTACAAGTATGCTTATGATTATCATGATTTAACTAGCCCATGAATTCATGCATGTTATACCATGAGCACTATATATATGTTTTGGGAGTAGTATCGAACATCGAGTAGGTTTGGGGCATAAGTTCTGCCCCGGATCTCATAAACTACGGGTCACCGTAGGTATTTTGGGACCTCCTTTATGACTGTCCCTGGCCCAAATGGCCCTTTTCATGGTGATATCACACTTTCATGGTTCTACCCTTGGCAAGGTACAAACACCCTCCCAACTAGGGTCACAAGTAGGGTTTCATGTGTGCTCATATGGGGTATGTCGGTTAAGAGAATCTCCCACTGTTCCTCATGATCTATGCATGTTTATGATTACATATGCTGGCTCAAGTTATGTTCAATATAGCTTTACTCTCATGCTTATGATTACGAATGTATTATGAATGCTTCGAAAACCTTGAGCCTTAGTTATGTTATGTTATGATATTTATGAGATGAGCATGATGTCCTACTCTTATGATGCTTTATGAGCTTTTACATATTGTAATGTCTGTTTTAATTACCTTTCATACTCGGTACATTTCACGTACTAACCACATACTTTCTATGTTGTATCGTTTCATGATACAGGACCCGACTCTCAGGCTCAGGCTCAGGCTCATCCTCATCTTTAGATTATCTCAGAGTTCACTTTCAGCTTGTTAGTGAGTCCTCATGTTCCGAGGGCCGTTTTACTATACATTTATGTTATCTTATGTTTCAGTACTTAGTCGGGTTAGTTAGGGGTGTTGTCCCATCAACTCATCTTATGCAATAGAGGCTTTCAGACAGTATATAGTACTCATCTTGCTTGTATGTCTAGTGAATTCCTTATGTTATGATATGTTATGTTATGTTTACATTTTTGTTATATCTTATGTTCAGTCTTCTGCTTAAGGTGAATGAAGTTAGATATGCTTATGCAATGGGTCGACTTGGAGCCTCTCGGGGTTCCTTGTCCCATGTTACGATCTGGGCCTACGTCCGGGTCGTGACAGTTAGTGGTTGATCAGAGGGCGCGAGTGAGCAGGTTTGTTCATGGGGTGGCGAACTATTTGAACAAAGATTGTAGCACCACTATGCTCCACCAGGATATGGATTTCCCTTGGATAGTCTTGTACGCCCAGCAGATGGAAGCGGCACATATGAGGGAGAGAGACGCCAAAATAGCCCGGACAGATAGCTATGGGTTTACTCAGCAGAGATCCGGCGGTGGTCACCACCCTCAGATTCAGCAGAGGTCACTAGCTCCAGCACCATCATCAGCTAGTGTTCCATCTAAACCCAAGGTTGATCAGAGGAGTAGGGCCTCAGGTTCGAGGGATCAGAGGGGCATGCAGGTAGAGCACACCTTTCTAGTCAAGAGTCATGTCGGGGAGTGCTTTCTTGGCTCAGATATCTGTTACGGGTGCGGTAGATCCGTCCACATGAGCTGAGCGTGTCCATTTGCTATACAGGATGATGATAAAGGTCGTGCACAAAATACCAGGTTAGCAACAGCTCCAGCACATTCAGCTTCGCAGGGGGCAACCACTAGTAGGGGTTACGGACAGCACCAAAATAGATTCTATGCCCTCTCCTCGCGTCAGGAGCAGGAGACTTCACCCGATATGGTTACTAGTATGTTGCTAGTATTTCACCTTGATGCTTATGCTTTGTTAGATCCAGGGTTTACCTTGTCTTTTTTGACACCTTATATTGCTAGTAGCTTTGGAGTCAGTCCCAAAATTCTATCAAAACTATTCTCAGTCTCTACTCTCGTTGGTGATTCAGTTGTAACTAGGTGGGTGTATAAAAGTTTCCCGATCACAGTAATGCATAAAGTCACCTCCGTAGACCTTGTAGAGTTATCCATGACTGACTTTGATATTATTCTCAGCATGGATTGGTTGTATTCATGTTATGCTTCTATTAATTGTAGAACTCGTGCGATGGAATTCCTTTTCTGGATGAATCAGTCTTGGAGTGGAAGGGTAGTTCAGTTGTGCCTGTAGGTCGTTTCATTTCCTACCTTAAGGCCAGAAAGATGATTTCTAAGGATTGTGTGTATCATCTAGTTAGGGTTAAGGATGTTGGGTCCGAGACCCCGACTATCCAGTCAGTTCCAGTAGTATATGAGTATCCAAAAGTGTTCGCTGATGATTTATCGGGTATTAATCCCGAGAGGAAAATCGATTTTGGTACTGACCTTCTTCCTGACACACAACCTATATCTATTCCTCCCTATAGAATGGCTCCATCCGAGCTAAAAGAGTTGAAGGATCTGCTGAATAAGGGTTTTATTAGATCGAGCAAGTCCCCATGGGGTGCACCAGTTCTCTTTGTCCGAAAGACAAATGGTTCTCTTCGTATGTGTATTGATTATCGGCAATTAAACAAGGTCACCATCAATGAACAGGTATCCTCTACCCAGGATTGATGATTTATTTGACTAGCTCCAGGGTGCCAAGTGTTTTTCGAAGATAGATCTTAGATCCGGGTACCATCAGCTCAGTGTTCGGGAGGGTGACATCCTGAAGATAGCCTTCAGGATGCGGTATGGTCATTATGAGTTTGTAATTATGTCTTTTGGACTAACAAATGCTCCTGCAACTTTTATGGACTTGATGAACAGGGTGTTCAAGCCATACCTGGATATGTTCGTGATTGTGTTTATTGATGACATCCTAATATACTCTCGGAGCAAGGAGGAGCATGCCGCTCATTTGAGGGTGGTGCTACAGACTCTCAAGGATCGCCAGCTATATGCTAAATTCAGCAAGTGCGAGTTTTGGTTGAACATAGTGGCGTTTTTGGGCCATGTGGTATCAAGTGAGGGCATAAAGGTGGACTCTCAAAGAATAGAAGCGATGAAGAATTGGCCTAGACCGGTGAATCCTTCAGATATTCAGAGCTTTTTGGTCTTAGCTGGCGACTATTGGAGATTTGTTGAAGGTTTCTCATCTATTGCAGCACCCTTGACCAAATTGACCTAAAAGAAAGTGAAATTCCAATGGTTGGAGGCTTGTGAGAGGAGCTTTTAGGAGTTGAAGACTCGACTTACCTCAGCATCGTTGTTGACCCTACCCGAGGGTACTGATGGGTTTGTGGTGTATTGTGATGCTTCAAGGATCGGACTTGGGTGTGTATTGATGCAGCTGAGAAAGTTATAGCATATGCCTCCAGACAGTTGAAAGTTCATGAGAAGAATTACCCAACCCATGATCTTGAATTGGCGGCGGTGGTGTTCGCCTTGAAGATATGGAGGCATTATTTGTACGGGGTCCTCGTAGATGTGTTTATGAATCATAAGAGTCTACAATATGTGTTTACCCAGAAGGATCTCAATCTTCGGCAAATGAGGTGATTGGAGATACTTAAGGATTATAACATGAGTGTCCTTTATCATATGGGGAAGGGTAATGTGGTAGTAGACGCCCTTAGTAGACTCTAGATGGAAAGTGTGTCCCATGTAAATGAGGGAAAGAAGGTGTCACGCCCCGCCCTGGGGGTATGACTGGAACCTGGTGCCCTACTAGGACCTGAACCGCTAGACTGCTGAGCCTAAGCACTTCTGGTGCCTGGCTGGCTC
>JACEIK010001615.1:178927-190680 GCA_018107945.1 Datura stramonium | reverse complement strand
CAAGTTGCTCATATTCTTTACTGAGATTTCTACACTTTGCTCGCTTATCAAAAGATCAAAAAAAAGAAGAAGAGGAAAGTGAGGCTTCACCTTGCTCCATCTATTTTACTGAGACTTCTAGATATCATTCCCTCACTTGGTATAGCCAAGGCGTTACCCTAGCCTTTTAAAGTCTTTAATTTTCCTTTCAGCAATCAACCTTGATTTGGAAAAGTGATTGTTTTAGTTTTCATTATCGAAGTGATAGCATGTTTCTGACTGTGAGGTTCAGTGTCTTTTCTTTTCCCTTTCAGCGATAAATTGGTAACATAAAGATGCTCCAATTTCACCATCTTTGTTTTGATGCTTTTACAAGCTTGCAGTCTTGGTTTTGGCTATTTATCAAGGAAATCATCTGCTATTGATTAAATTAATTGATCAAACATATAAAAGTTACCCATCTATAATAACAATAAAAAAGTAAAAAATAAATTTACCCATCTATAATTAACCGGGAATGAAGGGGGTGAGAACCATGAGGTCTCACGTTCAAACCTCAGCAGAGACAAAAAAACACTAGGTGATTTCTTCCCATCCGTCCTAGCCTTGGTGGACAGAGTTACCTAGTACCTGTTGCTGGTGGGAGGTGGCAGATATCCCGTGGAATTAGTCGAGGTGTGCGCAAACTGGCCCAAACACCACGGTTAATTAAAAAAGAAATTAACAGGGAAAGGCTCAAGATTGTTTGAATGAGCCCTATGATCAACAATCTGAAAGCCACATTGCAGGAACACAGTGTTTGATTAAAAATACTCATCCAATCTGGAAAAATATGAAACTATAATCTTCAATTGGAAAACAAGAGTAGATTCCTGGAATCTGATTTACCTTTTTTTTGAAACTGTGTAACCAAGATGATCAGCTTGATTCATGTGCTCAAGGACTAGCTAACAAGATGATCAGCTTGATTCATGTTCCCAGTGATTAGCTGTATAGATTTTGGATTTAATGGAGGGCAAAAGAAATGATTCTTCTGCAGGTTTCCTTGTCCACAATTGTCATTTGGGTTTCTCCTGAAACGTGTGAAGCTAGGAGTTCCAGACATCTGGCATCTGTTCTTGAGCTGATACCAACACATGATGTTTCTGTTAAAGACTTTTTGCTCCAGCAAGTTGGTAATTTCCTTTGGGCTAGTGGTGTACTTCTCATTCCAACCAGTGCAGTTATCATGCTGGTAGTTGGAAGTGATTGTCACTAGTTATTTGTTAGCTTTTTCACTGTCTTTCATCAACCTGTTACAATTTTAAAACCATTATATGCTGTGTGGAAATGATTAGTTGTTACTAGTTGTACTTGGTAATCATTTCTCTGTAGTTGGTTAAAGTTACAGCAGAAGGGGCTGTTGATGAATGTTTGGAAATATTTGGTTTCGGTATGATCCAAATTGTTGCTTGTTAACATTTGTACATCATTACCGAATTCTTGCTTTATATTATTCTATGATGTAATGTTGGTTTACTGCCTTTCACTAACAAATATTTAGCTCCGCGATTAAGTGTATTGCTTTTTAACAGTCCCTCTCTCCATGTTTTATCTTCTTTGCAGGAGATGTATTCACAGGCTGGACCTCAGTTCCGTGATGAACTTCAGCGCCATCATCTTCCTACCATGATGGTATGTACGTAACTGCGAGACGTTTTCATTTTAGCAACTAGTTTCTTTTCATATGCAGTGACCTGAGTTTTCCAGTTGTAGATTTTGTTTCATTTGGTCAATAAAATGTGGTAGGGCAAGCAAAATTTCTTTCAATCTCCGTCTTGACTCGATAATTGGCTGCAGCTAAAAGATATTAATGCCAGACTAGAGAAGATTGAGCCCAAAAATCGCTTGACAGATGGAATTCCGAGAAACTATTTAGCTGGTGAGGTGAGATCCACTGGTCTTAATCCCAAGAAAAGCAGCCCAAAGGCTAAAAGCTCAATAAGAGAAGTGTCTCTTTTTGGAGGTTAGTACATGCATCAATATGCCTTGGGAACTTCTATTTTAAGCTTTTGTAGGCATCCCATTGTCATGTTACGTACTGGGTATAAAAATTTTCAAGGTTTTAACATTTCTAGAATTGGAGGTTATTACAAATCCCGTGTGCATGTTTTCCCTGGTTCGAGGGTGATGAATGAACGAGGGGAAGCGGGAGAGGGAGAAAAGCAGAATTGCGCAGTGGCTCTAAGAACATAGAGAAATCATTCGCTGGTGGTGATCAGGGTATTTTCTGTGTAAAACAATTTCTATGATGAGCCTATGACTAAAGGGTAGTTTGGAAAGGGAACAAAAAGAGATAAAGTTTTGCAATCATGTAATGCATAAGAACTGTCTATCATTGTATAATTGATAAAATGTCACTTGGTCCCTACTGTTGTACAGGTGATGCTGATATTACGGAGAAACCTGTCGAGCCAATTAAAGTGTACTCAGAAAAGGAGCTGGCAAGAGAGTTTGAGAAGATTGCCTCTACCCTTGTGCCAGAGAAGGATTGGTCTATCCGTATCTCTGCTATGCAGAGAATTGAAGCTCTTGTTATTGGAGGTATGTTTCTACTGTGGCATTTGCTGTATAACAATGTGCCCTTTTATTGAAGTGATGTATACAGGGCTCAACGCTAGCTCCGCCCTCCCCCTCCCCCACTGAAAGGAAAGAAAAAGGAAAAGAGATGAAAATTGTATGAAATAAGAGAAAATAGGATAATTTATGTTCAAATGTTTTCTTTCCTATCATGTCTTGATCAGTTTATATTGCAACTCATCTTCTATTCATTGTATCAGGTGCAATTGATTTTCCTTGTTTCCCTGGACTTCTAAAGCAACTTGTTGTCCCTTTGAGCACACAGTTATCTGATCGGAGATCCACCATTGTCAAACAGGTCTGTTATTATAGTCTATAACAGTAGGAACTCTGCTTCTTCATCAAAAACAGTAGCAACTCTGCTAGTTTGTCTTTTGGAAATTTATTTGTCCTCTAATTATTCGCTTCTCCCTCCTGCTTTGTTACCCGGACTGTGTCAAATGGGTTATGTGCCTAGTTATGGATCGATCTATACAGAAAACTTATTAGAAATTTGAATGTTTATATCATACATTTACATCCCTGTCCATCCACAATAGCTTGCTAATGCCGTCTGCTCCACTCACTGCAGTTGCCGTCTTCAAAGAGGCCTTTTAGTAGTCAGATAGACTTGCGTCCCTCTCTTTTACAATGCATTTATGCAAGCTATGTCTGCATCTATTTGCACTTATTTCTCCATTGTTTTGAGGATATTTTTTGCACCATTTCTTATTAATTCTCATGTTCTGAATGTATGCACATATAAACTCTTGTCCTTTTGTTAGATTTTATCAGTTAAAATGTCTACTCGTGCTACAGGAACCTGGAGTGTCCGAGTACATTTATCGGGCGGTTTTACTTCACCTGCTCATTTTGTTTTTCTGAACTTGATGAGAAAGAGTTCATTAGTGTCTCATATGCATGTACTCCATAAACATGGAGAAATTTAGACTAAAGTGTTTCAATGGAGTGGCTTTATGGTGTCTTCTCCTTATTTGTTGCTAGGCTTGCCATTTGTTGAACTTCTTGTCCAAAGAGCTTTTGGGAGATTTTGAGGCATGTGCTGAGATGTTCATTCCGGTGAGTAACTTTTTCTAGCTACCGTCCGCAGATTTATACTTCTCTCGTCTCATTTAGGGAAAAGAATGATAAGCTAAATGTTGTAGTTTGTTTCTGACTTCTGATTTGAGTTTCAGGTTCTTTTCAAGCTCGTTGTGATAACTGTTCTCGTAATTGCAGAATCTGCTGATACCTGCATAAAGACGGTAACGCTTTATGTGCCATTTTAATCATCTCTCTTTCGTCCCTTGGTATATTGGTTAGTCATGTGCTGCTACTGTTATTTTCAGATGTTACGCAACTGTAAAGTTGCTCGTGCACTTCCTCGAATAGCTGATTGTGCGAAGAATGACCGAAATGCAGTTCTTCGTGCAAGGTTTGTTTCTTTGTGGTCAATTATCGTGTTATTCTGATTTATTTCTGGACAGTGCTGTTCCTCATTTACAACACTTATCAGATGCTGTGAGTATGCACTTTTAATCCTGGAACATTGGCCTGATGCATCTGAGATACACCGTTCAGCAGAACTCTATGAAGATCTCATAAAGTGTTGTGTAGCAGATGCAATGAGTGAGGTATGGATCAGGAATTCTATGTATACTATGCTGCTTGCTTCATTCAATCTCCCCTCTTCTTCGCATAGATAGATACACTCTATTCCATTTTGTACTTGTGTTCAATATCTTTTTTCCCCTTTCTTTTTGCAATGTCATTACTCTCAGTAAAAAACTTATCAGGTACGATCAACTGCAAGAACTTTGTACAGAATGTTTGCAAGAACTTGGCCAGAGCGATCCAGGCGTTTGTTTATGTCCTTTGATCCTGTTATCCAAAGGGTGCGCTGTTTTCTCTTAAAGTTGCTCCAAACATCTCTCCAACACAGATGATTGGCATTACTTTAAATTGCTTTTAGATTTAATCACGGACTAAAGGGGAAGCACTTTTGTAGATCTTAAATGAGGAAGATGGTGGAACTCACAGACGGCATGCTTCACCTTCTGTTCGAGAGAGGAGTTCACACTCCTCACTTTCTTCTCAAACATCTGCTTCTTCACAAATTCCTGGTTATGGGACATCTGCAATAGTTGCTATGGATAGAAGTTCCAGTTTGCCTTCAGGCACATCACTCTCCACTGGGCTACTCCTGTCACAAACAAAACCTCTGGGTACTGGCACAGAACGTAGCTTGGAAAGTGTACTTCATTCCAGCAAACAGAAAGTTTCTGCTATAGAAAGCCTGCTCAAAGGTCTGGATATGTCTGAGAAAAGTCGATCCTCTAGTTTGGATCTAGGTAATTGTTTCCTCTTCCATTATTCGTCCCCATCTCAAAATCTTGTGTAATTACCAAGGTGAAAGCCTTAGAGTTCATCCACATGCATCTTAGAGTTCATCCACATGCAGCTTCAAATATTTGGCAAAAGGGATGCTGAAAAAACTTAAAAGACTAGCTATATATATATATATTTTTATGAAAAGAGTAGCTATAATATTCTCTCAACAAAAAGAGAAGACTACTTATAATGTGAAATTTTATGAAGAACTTAATTTTTCTTTTCCTGCCCCTAGCGCAGGAGTTGACCCGCCATCGTCCCGTGATCCACCATTTCCTCTTGCTGTTCCTGCGTCAAATAGTCTTGCTAACGCTTTAGTAGATGCACCGTCTGGTTTCTCTAAAGGTAATAATCGCAATGGTGGATTGGGTTTGTCTGATATCATTACTCAGATCCAGGCCTCGAAGGATTCAACTAAATCATCCTATCGAAGTAGTACAGTTCATGAATCCTTTTCAGTGTTTAATTCTTATTCGGCAAGAAGGGCTCCTGAAAAACTACCAGATAGAGGTTTTGTTGAAGATAATGCTGAACTGAGGGAAGGTAGGCGGTTAATGAACTCACACGCTCATAGACAATACGTAGACTCACCATACAAAGATGCTAACTTTAGGGATTCTCAGAATAATCATGTTCCAAATTTTCAACGTCCTCTATCAAGAAAGAACACAGCAGGAAGAATGTCTGCTAGCAAGAGAAGGAGCTTTGATGACAGTCAGCTCCCGCTAGGAGAAATGTCAAGTTATGTGGAGGGACCTGCCTCACTAAGTGATGCATTAAGTGAGGGTCTCAGTTCTAGTTCAGATTGGAATGCTAGGGTTGCTGCATTTAGCTATGTCAGGTCTTTGCTACAGCAGGGGCCTAGAGGTATTCCAGAAATCATTCAGAGCTTTGAGAAGGTTATGAAATTATTTTTCCAGCACCTTGATGATCCCCATCATAAAGTTGCACAGGCTGCTCTGTCAACCCTTGCAGATCTTATTCCAGCTTGCAGAAAACCCTTTGAAAGTTACATGGAGAGGATTTTGCCCCATGTTTTCTCACGGCTAATTGATCCCAAGGAATCGGTGAGGCAGCCTTGCTCAACTACTTTAGAAATTGTAAGCAAAACATACGGTATCGATTCACTTTTGCCAGCTTTGCTCCGTTCATTGGATGAACAACGTTCTCCTAAGGCCAAACTTGCTGTAATTGAGTTTGCAATTGGCTCTTTTAACAAGCATCCTTCGAATTCTGAAGGTGCTGGAAATAGTGGCATCCTCAAGTTATGGCTCGCTAAGTTGACACCATTGGTCTATGATAAAAATACCAAACTGAAAGAAGCAGCTATTTCATGCATTATATCTGTGTATACACACTTTGATGGAACAGGGGTTTTGAATTTTATTCTTAGCTTATCAGTTGAAGAACAAAATTCTCTGAGACGAGCTCTTAAACAGTATACCCCTCGTATAGAAGTGGATTTAATGAATTTTCTGCAAAATAAGAAAGAAAGGCAGCGTTCCAAGTACGATCCATATGATGTTACTGGAACATCTTCTGAAGAGGGATATGTAGGAGCTTCAAAGAAAAGTCATGTATTTGGAAGGTATTCTGCTGGTTCAGTTGACAGTGATGGTGCAAGAAAGTGGAACTCTGTTCCGGACTCGACCTATATGACTAGCTCTATAGGTCACTCATTGTCGGATGATACTCAAGACTTCTATCATGGTGTTGAAACTGGTTCCAGCTCTGATCTTCCTGTTTCAAAAGCCAAGGATCTAAAACTTTTGGCCCTTACCACAAGTGAGAGTGATGGATTATGGGCTAATCGGCAGGAAAACAATGATAACTGCTTAAACACAGAGCACACTTCCACGCCCCATCTGGAGGTTACTGGGTTAGTTGACTTAGAGCATCTAGCAACAGATGCTGGAGCTGATAATGAATCTGATTTGGGACTTAATCACCTGAAACTTTCTGCTCTGAAGATAAACTTAACTCCAGCAACTGGACCAAGTATTCCTAAGATTCTTCATTCCGTGAGTTCTCTGTTGTCAACCTATGCCTGTCATGTTACACATTATTGTCAAATTATCTGAGATTCTCCTCTACCTTGGTTAAAGAATCTCTCAAGTCTTTTGTGCAAAAACTTATGATGTGAACTATCACAATCCTTACCCTGTTTCCTCTCATACTTCTGCCAGATTTGCAATGGCAATGATGAAAGTTCTGCTGCCAACAAGCATGGTGCACTTCAACAACTAGTTGAAGCTGTTACCAAAGATCAATCCATATGGAGTAAGGTATATTAGTCACAGATATATCTGCTTGATTGTTGCTGTCCCTTTATTTAGATTTTAAGTCCTCGGGTAACATTGTGAATAACGTTTGTTTAGTTCCTTTTTTAATATTCCAACTAGTTAAAGTTCAGTTGTTACCTTTTTATTTTAAAGATCTTATGAATATCAGGATTTAGTTCTGCTAATTTGAAAAGATGGATTGTATTATGACATGTCATCTTTCATTCTCTACAGTACTTCAATCAGATATTGACTGCCGTACTCGAGGTGCTAGATGATTCTGAGTCATCAATAAGAGAACTTGCCCTATCTCTGATAGTTGAAATGCTGAGGAATCAGGTCTTTTGTTGCTTATCAAATTTGTTTTGTTTCCATCCCTTTACCTATAGATAAGAGAGGTTTCTACTTCTTTTAACCCTTTTTGTTTACTATGTCATTTTACTTTATCCATTTTCTGTTGTTCCAGAGAGATGCTATGGAGGACACAATCGAGGTTGTAATTGAAAAACTGCTCAACGTAACCAAGGATGTTTCTCCCAAAGTAAACTCTCACTTGGATGAAGTTATTGTGCTGAAAATTTCCATTCCCTCCTTTCTAATGTTGCTATATTTGTCCAGGTTTCAAATGAAGCTGAGCATTGTTTAACTACAGTGTTGTCTCAGTATGACCCATTTAGATGCTTAAGAGTAAGTTTTGGTGTTCTGTTTGAATTTGCATAGCAAGATATCTGGATTTTTTCTTTTCCTTTTCACTTGGATCTCATGGCCTTTCTCCTTTTGATATTCCTATTTCTGATAAGTTGCTGCTATCACAGGTTGTTGTTCCTTTGCTTATCACTGAAGACGAGAAGACTCTTGTCACCTGTATTAACTGTTTGACAAAGGTAATTTGCTGATTGGATCTGACCCCTGAACTCGTTAGAGTATTGTGTCTAGTTTTTTTTTGGTGAAAAGTAGTAATTGCTTCGCCTATAGTATGTCAAACGTGGAAAAGCTATGGTGTGATTGGTTAGTGATTTGAATTTATGCCTCTTTCTTCAGCTTGTGGGGAGGTTTTCCCAGGAAGAATTGATGTCTCAGCTACCTTCATTCTTACCTGCCCTGTTTGATGCTTTTGGAAATCAGAGTGCAGATGTTCGCAAGGTGCCAATTACCTTTTCCCTCTGTTTTCTTTCTCTCTTTAGAGCCCAAAAAAGCTTTCTAGAATCAAGGATGTAGTCACTAATAGTGGATCAGTAGCATAAGGTATGCAATATAATCATTCAGTATTTATAGGTGTTCCTTTGTTAGATGCTATTGAGCCCCAGCTGTCAATCCATTGTATTTTCCTGCCCTTTTTATGGACTGATATATGGTCATTAGATAAGCGTTATACCTATCCCCAAAAGAGAAAGGCAAAAGAAAAAAGAAATAAAATCATGTAGTAAACCGTAGTAGCAATACAAGCTTTGAGGCTGTGATATAACTAAATTGGATTGCTTATAATCAGATTAGCATTATGTCTCATACTGTTGAAGCATGAAGAGATAAATACAGTTCACATTCTGTACTTGTGGTTTTATCAATTAAGGTGTTTCCTGATATGCATAATTTTCTTGGCTGGCAGACTGTTGTGTTCTGTTTAGTTGATATATACATTATGCTCGGCAAAGCATTTTTGCCATACTTGGAGGGGCTGAACAGCACACAGTTGAGATTGGTGACAATTTATGCAAATCGAATATCACAGGCTAGAACAGGGACTCCCATAGATGCTAACCGCAGTTAGTTGGTGCTAGCTTTTAGGGGATTTCCATGTAGGTTTATGAGGAATTTAATCTAATCTTTATGTGTCCTGTATATCGTGTGAATGTGCATTTTGAAGGTGGGTAAAGTTGTATTCTTTTATTCAACTGTGTGTTCATATTTTTTCCTCCCACATCATTGTTTGGGAGTTGGAGAGTGCGTGTGGGGGGACAAAGGTGAAGTTGTAAACAGTAAATGTGGTGCTTTTAATGAAATTTTACAGTATTTTGAGTATTGCTTTAGAAGCTGAGGCGATAGCTTTTGGGTCTTTTAATTTCTTACATTCGGTGATCATTGGAGTCGTTGATGCAGTAGTGTTTTATATGGCATTGCAGCGTGGTGTTTATGGCGGTATGTCTCCGTTGTGTTTTCTCCTACATTGATTTAGACACTCGCGCAACACAAGAAGGGTTGAATTGGGTTTATAATTACTTGCACTCTTAACATTTGTCTGAATTTCTAGCATTCGTAAACTATTACGATGAACTTGGTTTGGTGGTGGTTTTTGCCAATTAATTGTAGCCTAACTCAGCAAGGACTGAGTATGAAAAGTTAAACACTTGTGAAAAATAACTTTGGCCTAAGGTGTAATAATCACTCACATCCTTGTTGGATTTTAATTACTGTTCCAGTGAAACAGCGAATTACTAGGTAATCGATTTTTTTAATAAATTAGTTTGTGTACACACTTCGCGCGCGTCTCTGATGTTAAAAATAACAGCATAAATTCAGTAGTCTTTTTTTCAGCTCTAATTTTTTTTTCCGCAATGAACAAAAACATCATAGAAATAATATCTGATTGAAAGTTAAATAAATTATTTGCTTTTACATGAGATGCTTGACCCTGCCATACTTGGAACATTCCTCCTTTACATCATCTTTAATNCAATGAACAAAAACATCATAGAAATAATATCTGATTGAAAGTTAAATAAATTATTTGCTTTTACATGAGCACTTTAATGCATGTATTATATGTATCTTTCATGTTAATTATTACAAAGTTTTTATTACTATGCAATTGGCAGATTAATATTTAATATAAATATTAGCATCGAGAAGATGCATTGTAATGCAAAGTTACAATAGAATAGAACATATAGTATAAGTTACTAGTTTAAACAATTAGCACTTATGAAATGGTATTGTGAGTTATTACTGGCTTGTTTTGACACTAATAAATTGATATAATATCACAAACACGTTTATTTATTTGTAATTGGTCGTTCAAACTTAGAAAGACTCATCAAAATTAGTGGAAACAATCACTAATATTTGTATCAGGGTAGACCGTCTATATCACTATCCTTGAAGTGCAATCCTTCTTCGAACTTTGTTAACGCAAGATGCTTTGTGCACTGGGCTATCCTTTTCTGAAATTGTATTTTCAAAAGTCTCAAACATAAGATTGATGTGCATTAAAAGTACAATTTTATTCAACGTGCAATTATTTCTTAAAAGATAAAATCTTAATCGCTTTTAAATTTTCAAATATTAATATTTTCTATATATATCAAACAAAGAAGGATTTAATACATAAAATTTAGTTAATTACAAATCCTAAATATTAAAAAAAATTAAATAACTATGTTGTCAAGTGAGAATTGTATTTCTAAAAGGGTAAAAAAGTGAATGATATTTTGCTATGAGGTTTTATACGTTAAATATTTAGTAACAATTTAATTTTAAACTTTTCATTTTACCTTTATGAGATGACTTCAGCTTAATTTTTTCCTTTCTTAATCTATGTGTGTAGTCAAACATCTTCACATAAATTAGGATGGAAGAAATAATATAGATTTAATTAAAGGGAATAAATAACAAGAGCACTCGATTAATTGAAATGACTTAAAATATGTTGTATTTCAATTTTATTTTCATTTTTTTAATTATATAATTTTTTGAAAAAAAGAAGAAGAAGGAGGAATTCAACATATTAATACATAATAAAATTACACTCGTTAATTTATCTTTTCGTACCGTAATTCAAACAAATTATTATAGACAATTAGTTAATTTAATAAATAAAGGATTGATATAAGTTAACAAAATTGTAATTCATTTTAAAGTATTAAATGTTATGACTTTTAATATAGTTGAAATAAGAAAAAGAATTAAGAATCAAAATTTTAATTAATTTTAAAATACTAAATATTATGAGTGCTTACTTTTTATAAATAAATAAAGATTTAATAGCTATAAATTTAATTAAATAATTAAATAACAATTATTTAAGTAAAATAGTAAATACAGTTTTGTCTATTGTAGAATCTTTTAATGAAGAGCAACGAGTTCAAACAACATTTCTAAGGATCTTCATGCTTTTAATATAATATTAGTATTAGCGTATACGCCTCGCGCGTGTCCCTCATATTAATAAGAATATATATTTTTTCAAATAACGTGAATAATATTTAAAAGATATGTTTGTGTAACAATATAAGAAATTAAAAAGAAAATTATAAATGTCAAATTGATACATGATTATGTTTAAGAGTTTGATCCAATCTAGTAGTTTTTTTTTTCAATTTGTTCTAATATTTGTTTCAATGAACAAAAATATCATACAAATAGTGTTTGATTGAAAGATACAAAAATCGTTCACTTTTACATAAACACTTAAATGCATGCATTATATGTATATTTCATGTTAGTTATTAATTTATATTACTATACTATTGACGGATTAACATTTAACATAAATATTAGCATAATAAA
>JACEIK010001615.1:86697-105931 GCA_018107945.1 Datura stramonium | reverse complement strand
TCCATTCCTCCACTTCACCAATTTGTAGATTAGTTTCCAAAATTCATTTTAACTGCAAAAACAATAGCTAATCATGTTGGTTAGTATAAATCCACATTTACATAAAAACCACATGAGAATGTACACATAGAAGTAGATAAACAAGTCAAAATTAAGTAATAAAGTATCACTTGGGCATGCAATTCTGCCCAAGATCAGTCACCACTCATTATCCCTGCTGCCTCGACCCCTAATCTTTAACTTCCTAATGACCACGATCCACTCAACTAGTTGTGGTGTCTGACCATGATTCGTGGGGTTTATCCGTTAGGTGCACTACCTTTCACTTTTCCCCCTTCTTCATTCCCTTGGCCACGGCTGACTTGATGAGTCGTGGGGCCTGACAACAGCCTATGGTCATGCCCATGATGACCGCCCTTCAATACTTCTTTTAACTCAACCCAATACTTCACCACGAGTCACCTCACGACTCGTGGTCCTCCCCCACGAGTTACAGAATGACTCGTTCTGTGACCTGGTACAAAATTTTCAGTTTTCTCTATTTTAACTCCCGGGTCTAATCTTTGAGCTTCCAGGGTATAACAGTCTCATTCCGGAGGGATCTTGTAACTGCACCTAGGGCACACAAGGATCGATGAGGGTCAGTGATGCCGATACGACATAAAAATAGAATTTAATTCATGGATGGACTATAATATGGACCTTGGGCTTGAATATAGTCCCTTGGGACAACATATAGCTCCTTGGAGTGATCCATATAGCCCCGAAGGAAACGACAAAGCTAGTAACCCTGAGGTTGGTCAATAGAAGACTATATAGGATAGGGTCAATCCCAATCTAAATAGAAAATGCTAATCTCAAACTAACGGTAGAAACTAATCACAATATACATGATTCTGGTTTTCTTACAAGGATTTAGGTCGTATTACAATACGACATGAATAAATTGCCAAAGGAATTCGCCTTAACATACCTCGAATGATGATTTTTATTTAACTGGCGAGTTTAAACCTGTAACCAGTAGTTCCACCCAACTGCATCCCTTATGTAGAGATAATAGGACTAATTTCAATACTAAATTTGGCAAATAATGATATCTTTCGATAATAATATAAACTATAATTCAACTCTATTTAACTCGGCTAAAAATCCACAATTTCTCGAGATTACAGAAGGGAGAAATGCTTACCTAATGCCTGTGGCTGTTTAGGATTCAATTTGGAGTAATTCTGACAACCTTTACTCAGCGGGATTCCGGTATGCCGATCGATTTTTCAAGAAATAACTCAGTAGAAATGCTTCCCATAAGCCTAGAACTTGTTACCCAAAGTTGATTTGCATTTGGACAATGTTTGATAGCATAATTTGATGAAAACCTATTGAGAGTTGCGTGCTTTCTCTATTTTGGCTGAGATCTTATTTGATGAATGAATAAACTTAAACAACGAAGGCTTATATAGGCATAGGGTGGTGGCCTAGGGGCGCCTCGCACCGGCCAACGTGCCAAGGTGCCTGCCGCTCCGCATCGCCCAAGGCGCTGGCATGCTGGTGCGCTGTGCTGCCCAGCGCACAGGCAGGCTGGCGCATCGTGCTGGTCCCTCGCGGCCTGGCCTCGCCTAATCCTGCTTCTGAGGCTCTTTCCTCATGCGTCAAGCTCTCTCTCTACACGTCACAAAGCAACGCGCACACACACTAACCGCTAACATCTTACGGGATGTAACATTTTAACCTAGCCTAAGTCATTATGCTCTCATACATTCATTGAATTTGAAATCCTCTTCCAAGATCAAGCTAGAGTTCCTCATCAAATTCACTCTCAATCCTCTTGGGCTTTCAAGACCAGCTTAGAAATCAATTTATTTAGGTATGTAGGGCCATGAATGGGGGATTTCTTCCACCCTCATGCCCAATTTCTTCTCGAACTTATGAATTCAAGTCTCCAATTAAGTGTATTTAAAATTATAGGGTTTAACCCAATTCCATGCAAATATCCATGCTATGTCTATGGGTCCAATTCCATCATATTTTTATTAATAATTTAAGACTATTCGGGCAGATTTTACTCTCAATTTAATTATTAAACTATGATTTCAAGTTTATGAGAATTATGCCCTATTATGCATAATTTATGAAATTCAAGCTTATGAGCTTATGATTTCAAGTATGATGAATTATCTAGTATACATAAATATTTATGAATTTCTTAACTTATGATTTCATGACTTTGAATTAATAAGATTATATCAAGTATGTTTGATTCCATGATTTGGGCAAGCCCATGAAAATTAAGTATGTTTATCATGATTTTAGCAGAGGCTTGCAAGATCAGTTTTAAAGAGATATTTGGAGTCAACGTAGGATATATTCTTATTGGGAGCTATCAAGAGAGTGTTTTCCCCGCCTATGGGCACACACGTGATATCACACCTTATTCGTCCTTTGTTCTGGCAAGGCTTAGGATGGCTCTCCTCTATGTAGGCAAGACGTGGGATCATCATATTCTCATACATGATGGTTGTCGGTTATGACGAGTCTCCTATTGTTCCTTATGTTTTTAGTTACTCATGTTCAGGTATTATGGTATTATGTCTTATAACATATTTGACCCATTGATTAGTTTATGAGATTTCAGTTATGTTTTAAAGTATGGTACACTATGTGATTTCTATTTCTAAACCTTGAATCATTATGTTTATCTTATGATGAATAGGTTATAATTATATACATCTCAGATATACGGCCTTAAGCATGTGGTCTTTACTCTCATGATCCATCTTGATTTATATTCATGATTTCAACTAATGTTTTACTAGCATATTTTATATACCTTATATACTCAATACATTCAAAGTACTGACCGGATAATCTATGTTATATCATCTCATGATATAAGTTCGGGTGATCCAGCTCAGTCTCATTGATAGATCGTTCATGATCAGCCCAGTCCAATTCCCGCTTGGGTGAGTCCTCATTCTTGGGGACGTTGTCTGTTTTATGTTTTTACCATGTATTTCAGTTTCAAACCTAGTGAAATAATTCGGGGAGTTGTTCCATTAGCTCATCATAGTAATAGAGGATTTTCAGACTATCATGTATATACAGTTCAACATTGTTGAATTGTGTTTGCGTTTTTGTCCTTATGATATGTAGACTTCCGCTTATGTCATGTTCATTTTATTCCCACTTTAGTTTATGCTCTTGAATTGCTATGCATACGCCATGGGTTATCTTGGAGCCATTCGTGGTTCTAGATCCCGTGTCTCGGTCCAAGGTCGCAGCTCGGATCGTGACAAACTTTGTATTGGAGTGAAGGTTTAGGTGTGTCCTAGGGTGTCTTAAAGTCATGCTAAGTAGAGTCTTTTCCATAGGTGTGAAGCACGCCACACGTATGGGGAAGAGGCTATGAGATGTTTTAGGAAATTTTCTTTCTTTCATGATTTATGTCATGCGATGAAGTATCTCTCTCTATCCTTCTAACTCGTGCTATACACGTTTGCAGAAATATGTATCAACACTGAGTAAATGGTAGAAGAAATGGCAATGGAGATGGGCATCATCTAGACCTACCAGCTCTAGCGAATCCCTTGCCGAGAAGGTCACTCATGCCGATTTTAGGGCGACATTTCAGATGTTAGCACAGGCCATGACTGCTTAGGTCAACCAGCAGGCAGTGGTACATGTTCCCTAAAATGGGAATGCAACAGCGACGAGAGTGCGAGACTTCCTCAAGATGAACCCACCCGAGTTTCTTAAGTCGAAGGCGGATGAGGACCCACATGAGTTCATAGAGGAGTTTAGAAAATCACCCAAATTATGAGGGTGATGGGAGAGGAAGGTAGCCTCCTATCAGCTGAAAGGAGTTACACATATATGGTTCCATTAGTGGAATGAGAGGAGGGAAGTTTGTGAAGTTTCTATTGGTTGGGATGAGTTTGAGACCGCTTAATTGGATAGTTTCTTTCCTAGGGAGTTGAGGGAGGCAAAGGTAGTTGAGTTCGTCAATCTGAAGTAGAATAAGATGACTGTCCAGGAGTATTACTTAGAGTTTACCTGGTTGTCCAAGTATGTACTGTAGATGGTTGTTGATCTGAGGGCTCGTATGAGCAAGTTTGTGAATGGAGTGGTAGATTCACTGGTCAAGGAGTGAAGGACCACCATGTTGATCAATGATATAGATTTTTCCTAGCTGATCATATATTCCCAATAGATAGAGGCAGAGCAGATGAAAGAGAAGGAGAGAGAGGGGCCAAGAGGGCCAGGATAAAGAGTCATGGGCACTTTCAGCAAAGATCTGGTGGTGGACATCAACCTCAGTTCCACCAGAGGTCGTCAGCCTCAGCTCCATCATCAGCCAACATTCCATCCAGACATCGAGGAGATCAGAAGGGCAAAGAGTCAGACACTAAGGGTCAGAGGAGCATGTCAAGGGAGCACACTTTTTCAGCTTATAGGAAGTGTGGATGGAAGTATCCTGGCGAGTGCTTGGTTGGTATTGATGGTTTTTTGGGTGTAGAAAGCTTAGGCATATTCTCAGAGATTGTCCTTTAGCTAGGCAAGGTAACAGTAGAGATCATGCCCAAGCTACCACTTTAGCAGCTCCAATAGATTGCCCATATCAACAGGGCGCACTTCTAGTGTAGGTGGCGACTAGCGCCAAAACAGGTTCTATGCACTATCATCTTGTTAGGAGCAGGAAGTTTCTCCTGATATAGTCACTAGTATGTTATGAGTATTCCATTTTGATGTGTATGCATTGTTAGATCTAGGGGCTACATTGTCTTTCGTAACTTCTTATGTTGTTGTTAGTTTCAGAGTCGGTCACCAAAATCCTGTCAGAATCCTTCTCAGTGTCTACTCATGTTGGTGAGTTAGTCTTAGCTTGATGGGTATACAGAAATTGCCCTGTCACGGTTCTTTAGAAAGTCACCTCAACCGATGTAGTGGAGTTAGATATGAACTATTTTGATGTTATATTCAGTATGGATTGGTTACATACTTGTTATACCTCAGTCAATTATAGAACCCATACACTAGAGTTTCGATTCTCGGTTGAACCAGTCCTAGAGTGGAAGAGTAGTTTAGCTGTGCCTATAGGTCGCTTTATTTCGTATCGTAAGTATAGGAAGATGATCTCTAAGGGTTGTGTGTATCATCTATTTCGGGTCAAGGATTCTATGTCCAAGTCCTCGACTCTTCAGTCTGTCCGTGTTGTGTGCGATTATCCAGAGGTGTTTCCAGATGATCTATCAGGTGTCCCTTCCTAGCATGAGATTGACTTTGGTATTGACCTTCTCCCTGATACACAGCCCATATCCGTTCCTCCTTACAGAATGGATCCAACCGAGCTAAATGAGTTGAAAGAGCTATTGAAGGATCTCCTAGACAAGGGTTTCATCAGGCCTAACAAGTCCCCATGGGGTGCTTCATTCTTATTTGTTCGGAAGAAGGATGGTTACCTTAGAATGCGCATTGACTATCAACAGTTGAACAAGGTTACAATCAGGAATAAGTATCCCCTCCCCAGGATTGATGGCCTGTTGGACCAGCTTCAAGGTGCTAAGTGGTTTTCAAAGATAGACCTCAAATCTGGCTTCACCAGCTCAGAGTTAGGGAGAGTGACATTCCGAGGATAGCCTTCAGGACTCGATATGGTCACAATGAGTTCGTAGTTATGTCCTTTGGACTAACGAATGCTCCTGCAGCTTTTATGGACTTGATGAACAGGGTATTCAAGAAATATTTCGATATGTTCGTAATTCTCTTCATAGATGATATTCTTATATATTCTTAGAGCGAGGAGGAGCATGTTGCTTATTTGAGGATTGTGTTGCAGACTCTCAAGGATTGCCAGTTATTTTCTAAATTCAGCAAGTGTGAGTTTTGGCTAAACTCAGTAGCATTTTTGGGTCATGTAGTGTCTAGAGAGGGTGTGTAGGTGGACTCCAAAAGATAGAAACGGTGAGGAATTAGCCTAGAATTGCCAATATGATATATATTAAGAGATTTTTGGGTTTAGTTGGCTAGTATAGGAGGTTTGTTGAGGGATTTTCATCCATTGCAGCACCGTTGACAAAGTTGACCCAGAAGAAGGTCAAATTTCAATGGTCGAATGCTTGTGAGAAGAGTTTTCAGAAGTTGAAGAATCAACTCATTTCAGCTCCAGTACTGACCCTAAGAAGGGCATGGATGGTTTATTTATTTATTATGATGCCTCTAGGGTTGGTCTTGGTAGTGTGTTGATGCATCATGGTCAGGTCATGCGTATGCCTCTAGACAGCTTAAGACTCATGAGAAGAATTATCCGCCGCATGACCTAGAGTTGGCAGTTGCGGTGTTCACTTTGAAGATTTGGAGGCACTATTTGTATGGGGTGCATATGAATGTGTTCACGGACTACAAGAGCCTTCAGTGCGTGTTCCCTTAGAAGGACTTGAATTTGCGACAAAGAAGATGGCTTGAGCTTCTCAAGGACTACGACATGAGTGTCATTTATCATCGGTGCAAGGTCAATGTAGTGGTGGATGCTCTAGTAGGCTGTCCATGGAGAGTGTGTCTCATGTCAAGGATGGGAGAAAGGAGCTGGTGAAGGATGTCCACAGGCTTGCTCGTTTAAAGGTTTGCCTTACAAATTCTATGGATGGTGGTGTTATTGTTCAGAATGGATCAGAATCTTCATGGGCGATGGAAGTAAAAGCAAAGAAAGATGGGGATCCTATCATAGTGAAGTTGAAGAAAGCTATTCAAAATTAGAAAGTGGAGGTTTACTTCCAAGGGGGGATGGGGTACTCCTATATCAGGGCCGATTGTGTGTTCTGGCTGTAGATAGCTTAAGAGAATGAATGTTGAGCGAGGCTCATGGCTCTCTATACTCTATCCTTCCAGGTGCCACTATGATGTACCGTGATCTACGGAAAGTCTATTAGTAGAATGTCATGAAAAAGGACATAGCAGAGTTTGTGGCTAAGTGTCCGAATTGCCAACAGGTGAAGGTTGAGCATAAGATACCTAGAGGTATGCTTTCATGAAATTAACATCCCTACTTGGAAGTGGGAATAGATCAATATCGAATTCATTATAGGCTTTCCTCGTACATGCCGATAGTATGCCTCCATATGGGTGATTGTGGACAAGTTGACCAAATCAGCCTATTTCTTATTGATCAAAACTCTTGATTTGATAGAGGATTATGCTAGACTGTACATTGGAGAGTTGGTTTGGTTACATGGAGTTCCGTTGTCCATCATCTCGGATAGGGGTACTCAATTCACCTCTTAGTTTTGGAGATCATTTCAAAAGGGACTTGGTACTCAGGTGAAGCTCAACATAGCTTTTCACTTGTAGATAGATGGACAGGCTAAGTAGACCATTCAGACTCTTGAGGACATGTTGAAAGCATGCGTGATTGATTTTAAGGGTGGTTGGGATGATCACTTGCCTCTTATCGAGTTTTCCTACAATAATAGTTATCACTCCAGCATTTAGATGGCTCCATTTTAGGCTCTTTTTAGGCTGAGGTGTAGATCACCAATTGGATGGTTTCAGGTAGGTAAGGCTACGTTGATAGGGTCATATTCAATTCATGAGGCCATGGAGAAAGATTTGCTCATTAGGGAGAGACTGAAAACAACTTAGATTCGTCCGAAATCTTATGTAGATGTTAGGCGGAGAGAGCTTGAATTTGAGGTTGATGATTGGGTGTTTCTGAAGGTGTCTCCCATGAAGAGAGTGATGAGGTTTCGTAAGAAAGGGAAGCTTATTCCTTGATATGTTGGTCCTTATAGGATTCTGAGGTGAGTTTGCAAGGTGGCATATGAGTTGGAGCTACCAGGAGAGTTAGCTTCGGTGCACCTAATTTTCCATGTATCTCTGTTGAAGAAGTGCATTGGTGACCCGACCTTCGTTTTTCCGGTAGATAGTATTGGTGTGAGGAATAGCCTTACCTATGAGGAGGTTCTAGTTGAGATCCTTGATCGTTAGGTGAAGTTGAGAAACAAGGAAGTAGCTTCAGTGAAGGTTTTGTGGAGGAATCAGCTTGTTGAGGAAGCTACGTGGGAAGCCGAAGTGGATATGATGGCTAAATACCCGTATCTTTTTCCTTCCAGCTCAATTCCAGCATAAGGTATCACTTTCCCTCTTAATTCTCTATTTAGTTTCATGTCAAGTTCATGTCTCTATGTTTCTTTCATGTCATAGCATGCATGTATGTTTCATGAACTCAGTTCAGTCATGCATATCAATTCGGAGTCGGTCACTCGTCAGTTTTCAACTACAGTTGCTTAGTTTTGGGATTGTAGTTCCTTCCCTAGCCTTCCAAAATGCTTAATCTATATTCAAGGATGAATGTTCCCAAGGGGGAGATAATGTAACACCCCAAAAGTCCCTAAGATTACACTCGAGGACTGAAATAAAGAAAATAGGAAAATGGCACCAGAGTCACAGAACGAATCAAGGAATGAGTCATTGTTGGAAATAATGGCCCATTGTGTACCTCATTTTAAGCCTTCAATCAAGGTCTCCTAGAAACAATGAGTCTAGCAATGACTCGTTAGTCAATGCAATGGGTCATCTTAAGGGGGTTATTAAGTAGAGATTAGAAAGGGGGTGAAGTAGGATCAGAGATAATGAATGGATACCACGACTCGTTAGGCATGTAGCATCCCATTGTATTGATTCGTTGGAAGGATTTAAAAATCAGTGCAGGTGTGGCAATGGAGGCGACGAGAGGAGTGAGGAGTCATTTCATATAACGAATCATCCTGTCTAACCATTGGTCAAGGAATCAGAAGAGTACTAGAAGTACTCTGGAAGCAAAGGATGGATCCGACGAGTTGTCAAGTCCAGCAACGACTCATTGGGTAAGTCATTGCAGTTGAAAGTCAATTTTTAATTACATGATCCCAGGAGTATTTTTGTAAATTTCTAAGCTTCTAACTCCTTAATGACGTTGTTTTTCACTTCTTAAAGGGTGTTTTAAGAGGATTTAACATAGCCTAAGTCATTATGCTCTCATACATTTGTTGAATTTGAAATCCTCTTTCAAGATCAAGCTAGGATTCCTCATCAAATTCACTCTCAATCCTCTTTAGCATTCAAGACTAGCTTAGAAATCAATTTACTTAGGTATGTAGGGCCATGAATGGGGGATTTATTCCACCTTCATGCCCAATTTCTTCTCTAACTCATGAATTCAAGTCTCCAATTAAGTGTATTGAAGATTCTAGGGTTTAATAAAATTCCATGCAAATATCCATGCTATATCTATGGGTCCAATTCCATCATGTTTTTATTAATGATTTCAGACTATTGGGGTATATTTTACTCTCAATTTAATTATTAAACCATGATTGCAAGTTTATGAGAATTATGTCCTATTATGCATGATTTATGAAATTCAAGCTTATGAGTTTATGATTTCAAGTATGATGAATTATCTAGTATGCATGAATATTTATGAATTCTTAACTTATGATTTCATGACTTTGAATTACAAATCTTAATTCAAGTATGTTTGATTCCATGATTTAAGCAAGCCCATGCAAGTTAAGTATGTTTATCACGCTTTCAGTCAAGGCTTAAAAGATTAGTTTTAAAGAGATATTTGGAGTCAAGACTCCCCAATAGTCAGATTTAATCTATGTTTAGAGAATATAATTATATGAGAAATATTCATGTTTGGGGAGTAGTGTTTAGCACCAAGTAGGTCAGGGACTCCGAGGATCCCGGTCTCTGAACTACGCGCCAACATAGGATGTATTCTTATTGGGAGCTCTCAAGAGAGTGTTTCCCCCGCTCGAGGACACACCCGCGATATCACACATTATTCGTCCTTCGTGCTGGAAAGGATTAGGATGACTCTCCTCCAAGTGGGTAAGACGTAGGACCATCATGTGCTCATACATGATGGTTGTCGGTTATGATGAGTCTCCCATTGTTTCTCATGTTTTCAGTTAATCATGTTCAGGTCTTATGATATTATGTCTTATAACAAATTTGACCAAATTGATCTATTTATGAGTTTTCAGTTATGTTTTCAAGTATGGCACACTATGTGATTTCTATTTCTAAACCTTGGGTCATTATGTTCAACTTATGATGAATAGCTTATGATTATGTACATCTCAAATATACGGCCTTAAGCATGTGGTCCTTACTCTCATGATCCATCTTTATTGATATTCGTGATTTCAACTAATGTTTTACTAGCATGTTTTTCATACTTTACATACTCAGTACATTCAAAGTACTGACCGCATACTCTATGCTATATCATCTCATGATCAACTTTGTCTCGTGATCCAACTTTGTCTCGTGATAGCTTATTCCCAATCAGTCCAGTCTTATTCCCGCTTGGGTGAGTCCTCATTCTCCGGGGACGTTGTCAGTTTTATGTTTTTACCATGTCTTTTAGTTTCAGACCTAGTGAGCTAGTTGGTGTATTGTCCCATCAGCTCATGTAGTAGTAGAGGCGTTTCATACTATTATGTATAGATAATTCAGTGTTGTTGAATTTTGTTTGCGCCTTTGTCCTTATGATACACAGACTTCTGCTTATGTCATTTTCATGCTTTTATTTCCACTTTAGTTTATGCTCTTGAGTTGCTATGCATAGGCCATGGGATAGATTGGAGCCATTCGTGGTTCTAGGTCTCGTGTCTCAGTTCAGGGTCCAAGATAAGGTCGTGATAATATCGAGGACTAAGCTTTCTTTTCTTACCGAACCTCTTAAATCCTTTCATGGGAGACACCTTCATAAACATCCAAGCATTGACCTCAAACTCAAGCTCTCTACTCCTAACAATTGCATATGATTTTTGACGACTCTGAGCTGTTTTCCACCTTTCTCTAATGAGCTAAATGACATTGGGCTTATTCTTATGCTTATTTGCCATGTTTTTACCCATATTTTACCATGTTTTGAGATCATAATCCTTATGAAATACATTAATTGATGTGTATGTATGTCTTGTGAGGTAACAAGTGTTTATAGATGTTTTGAGTAGGAAACCAAGGAAAAAGGACTTAAAAATGACCCAAGGTGTGAAGGAAGAAGAGTTCGCAAAAATTATCCTGGCGAGATAGCTGGCATGGCATGCCAGACCCCCAACTTCAGAGAAAATTATGCTTAAGTTAGTGCGTTGGGTGGCGTGGCGCACTAGGTCCTCAACTTCAAAAGAATTTTTGCTCAACACCTTGGCGAGATGAGTGAAGTGGCACGCTAAAAGCATTCCGGACTTAGGAAATTTTTCCAACACTTTGGTGCATTGAGTGGAGTAGTGCGCTAGGCTTAGAACTTCAGAAAATTTTACTAACACCTTAGTGCGTTGGCTGGTGCGATGCATTAGAGGGCAAACTTCAAAAGAATTTCAAGCTAGTGGATGGTGTCGCGAGCCAGGAGCATTCTGGGATGAATTTTCAAGTTTAAAAGATGTACTTCTCAAAGGAAAAAGATTCATTGGATCCCATGCTTACAAACATAACATCTACAGCATTTTATTAGAGAATTTATAACACCCCCGATAATTTGGGCAATAAATCCTTACTTTCGAGGTAGGACTAAGTGTACATAATAGGCTAAGAAGAAAGGGTTAAGAGGTTAGCCACTCTATGATCTTATTTAAAATTGGATATCGATCAAGTTTTAAAATAAAATTTGGCAAAAGTTATCGCGAAATTTCCTTCTTGAGATTCCTTGAAATTTAGGTAAAATATATTGAAGCTTTTCTCCCAATCTATAAGGATTTAGGGGGTGTGTGATCTATCAAATTAATTATCTATGAGTCTAGTTTGCATCACATTAAATCGTTCGTCAACCCGACTTCAAAATAGAGAGATATGCACGTTTTCGAAAGACCGCACAAGCAAACAGGTCACAAGCGGGTTGAGGCAGTGGAGGACTATTTACGTCCCTTGGTCGGTGGATTGGGTCATTATCCAAATTCAAAAAGTGTTCTTGTCCTAAAATAAGTTCCAAGCTTCCCTTACATGTTCTTGATGGTTTTGGGGTTGGAGCCATGGTTTAACATGGTTCTTAATGTTAGGAAGTCGAAATTGCATGTAACTTATGTTGTAATATCGAAACTCGTCGGTTCTGGCTTGTTGTAGTTAAAAGATTGCAGGGCTCACTCGGTCAAGTGCCCGGTGTTGGTCATGCCTCCCCACGCTTGGGGTGTGCAGACTTGGTATCAGAGCAGTTCTTCCTAAAGAGTCTATGAGCTTTTTCTAGTAGTCTTGTTTATGTGTGCATTGCACGTGTACTTATAAACAGGAGGCTACGGGACATTTAGGATTGTTACCCTTCTTTATGGATCGAAATCAGGCGAGAAATCAGCTGTCATAGAAGTCGAGTATAGAAGTATAGACTCATGTTTTCTGACTTGTGTAGATAATGTTTGTAACCTGATGAATTATAGCCGGCCAGTGGCTAGACATGGAGGCAGGTGAGATTCTTATTTTATTATGGTTATAGATGTTTCGTGACTCATCATGGTGAAAGATTTTATTGGTTGGAGTTGTTTTTGGTAGGCTTGTCATGTGAGGCTATGTCGTGCGATGTTGTGCTGTGTTGGTCCATGAGTTGGAGTCGTGCATGTCTTCAAACATTCAAGGATGAATGTTTCTAAGAGGGGAAGGATGTAACTCCCTAGATAATTTGAGTGATAAATCCGTACTTTTGAGGTAGGACTAAGTGTACCTAATAGGCTAAGAAGGAAGTGTTATGAGGTATTTGAGTCACTCTATGATCTTATTTAAGATTGGACGTTGATCAAGTTGTAAAATAAAATTCGACAAAAGTTATTGCAAAATTTTCTTCTTGAGATTCCTTAAAACTTTTCTTTATATATATAAGGAGTTAGGGGGTATGCGACCTATCAAATTAAAGATCTATGAGTCTAGTTTCCAGTGCATTAAATCGTTCATCAATCCGACTTCAAAATAAAGAGACATGCGCGTTTTTGTAAGCACGTCACAAGTTGGTTAAGGCAGTGGAGGACTATTTAAGTCCCTTGGTTGGTGGATTGGGTCATTATCCAAATATGGAAGTGTTCTCGTCCTAAACTCTCTCCCAAGCTTCCCTTACATGTTCTTGATGATTTTTGGGTTACAATCCATGGTTTGACATGATTCTTGATGCCGGGAAGTCGGGAATCGCGTGTAACTTGTGTTGAAATGCTGAACCTCATCTGTTCTGGCTTATTGTAGTTAGAAAATTCCTAGGGTTGCTCGGTCAAGTGCGACACCGGGTGCCGGTCACGCCTCTCTAGGCTTGGGATGTGATAGAATCTTTCATCGTAATGATCACTTTGTACGCAGTTCTTGGAGGAAGAGACAAGTTCATTTTCTAGGTTTCTTCTTTAACTTATATTTTTGATTCAAATGATGAATTCTTTAGTTTTATGCTTGAACATGAGTGGCTAAACTCTTTTTCTAGAATTTTGGCCATAGTAGATGGTTGAACTTTACAAGTTTCTTTATGCTAGTTCCTAATTCTTCGTTAAAGGTTTTTTATTCTTGCTTATTTTCATTGCTTATTCATTAAACTAATCACCTTGCGAATATTATCTGTTGGCTTTTGGTTGAACTCGGGAGAGGGAACCAAGAGAGTTAAAAGTAAGTGTAGAGGTTTCAATGACTCTTGTCCAATGGGTTCAAGATAGATTCCGTTGTCGAGAATAGGAATATATCCTTCAACCCTGTTCAGTTGAATGCAAGTAGCCACAACTGTCATCTCATGCTTTTTCTGCGATCATAGGGATATATGCGTTAGGGTTCATGGGATAGTTCTTGGATGTTCGGGAGAATGGCAAAAAACGGGATAGTAAATTGCAACTAGTAGCCTTAGGAGGAAATACTCTAGCATATTGTAGTCTTAAAACTCAACCTGAAGCGAAAGTGCCACTACCCTAGATTCTCATCATCATTTGAGTTACAACATTTGTGAATTCGCGTTCAATTCATTAGTTTATTTACTTTTCAGCCCCAATTTTACCTGTTTTATTAGAATAGTGAAATAAAATGTAAACCTTGATCAATTAATCTGAAAAGTCTCTAAGGGATTGAAAATCGCGATTTCACTATCCTATATTACTTCGCAACCACGTGCGCTTGCGTGTGCTTGGGCGACATCAAGTTTTGGCGCCGTTGTCGGGGACTTGAATATAGATTAATTGTTTTTTATTAGGATTTTTGTTACACTATTCAAGTATTTAAATTTTGTAAGTATATTATATATATTTTTATTTTTCTCATTTTTTTAGTAGTTTACCACTCTTCTTAACGTGACATCTTGCTATATAATTGGGTCAAATGATGGGTATTCGTATTTTGGTGATCCATCTCTAAATTATGGAGGACCTCACTTGTGGAAACACTGTCACACTTGTGGTGTATGTGGTGTTCTGAATGGCCATTGGAGTAGTTGCCCAAATTTGTATTCCCTTTTCCCAAGCCCCTATTATGATCCTCCTATTGTTTGTGTGGCTTACAGGAATAATGAATAGGAGGAACATCATGCTCAAAGAAGCGACATGGTAAAACAGGTCCTGGAGCAGATGGAAATAATAAGGGAGCAGCTTACTGAGCAAGAAAAAGCCTTAAAAAAGGATAAGTGCCAAGCTCACAGAGATGGTGGCTGAGGACGCAACTTGTAATAATTTGCAAGACATGTTCTTAGTCAATACTCAAGGGGAACCTTAAGTGGAAGAAAAAAAGCTCAGACAAGAGATAGACCAATATGACTCAAGTATCCATGACCTGCAGGATCTTTTGAATGAAAAAGGTTGAGGTGTCTGAAGCCTAACTACAGTGTTGCGGAAACTAGCCAATGCATGGAATAAAAAGAAGAATGCCAACCATTAGATTGTTATTTGTTGGTTGATGTTGATATTGAGAAGGTGGATAAAAGTGAGGATGTCAATCATAATTCAATCTTGGAGTTAGGGCGTATTGGTCCTCATTCTAGACACTTTTCGACATTTTGTTTGGTAAGCAACCTAGAAATAGAGCTTTCCAAGCTTATGGAGAGATGTGTATATGAGGAACAATGACCCTATATTCTAACATTTATTATTCCAAAGAAACATAACGACATCCCTCACTTAAGAGCCAAGAAGTACAAGATGCAATATCTATTACTTGGTCCTTTTAGGTTTACACCACCACCCCTTGAGCATAATAGGAAATTGGAAAAGACATTAGGGGTGAAATTTATAAGATTAAAATGGAAGAAAAAGTGGTGTAACTTAATGACATCGTGTCGCGATATTAAATCAGGCACTTGTTAGGAGGCAACCCAATTTGTAATAGTGTAGTTTTTAGTATTTTTTTTATATATTATCACTTTTGTTTTTTGTTTTATGTGCAGTGAAGGGAAGTCTGAGTACCCAAAATCAAAGCTAAGGAGCACATCTTGAGCTTAAGCGTGGGGTCGTGCGACCCATGAATCAAAGAAATATGACACTAGCTATGCCCTAGAGGGCCTCAGGGAGTATTTTTTACTCATGTCTTATTTTATTTTATGGATGCTCTGAGGACAGAGCATGACTTCAAGTGTGGGTGAGGGGATATCTTTCAAATTTTAAGGTTAAGGGTGAGTATTGCATCAATTTTTATATGAAATTTTTTGAAATGGCATGTCTCACCTACTCTTCAGTTTTTCTTATGGCCTCGGTTCTTTTCTGAAGTGGGACACCTTGAACCGGGCAAAAGTTTTCATTTTTAGGAGTAGTTTTAAATATTTTTTAGGAGATGTAGTGGCTGGTCCCGATGATATATGGATGATGACCGTCTTAAGGAAAATTAATCACAATTTTTTTCATTTTTTAAGATGGAGTCAAAACAACCACTTGTGTGCTCTTTGATATTCCACTTAGAAACTAAGATGGAGACAATGAAGTGGTCCTCTTGAATACATAAGAAGTGAAAAATCCATTAGAGACACATAGGATCTGTAATTTTACTCAAAGAAAAATAATCTTAGTGCTTAATAATGATAGATTCGTTCAACTTGATTGTGTGGATATGTAGCCATAGGAAATCGACTCACATTATGATGTCATGAGAGGTGAGCTTAATTTGTTGTGTATTGTACATAATGTAACATCTAAAACTTGCCTAGGCATATATAGGATAGCTAGTTGCCAATAAAATGAAATGTGATTAAGGTATTTCTTTGAAAACCCATTTTGTTCATTGTTGTTGTACCTTTCTTAATAATATTCCTAGTTAACCTTGTTGAATTTTAAGCCTTAATTTTCTTCTTAGCCATGAATGAAGCCTATCTCTTTTTGTTGTGTGACCTTCAGAATTGTTGATCCAAAGATAGTCTGATGCACTTTGAGAATTAAGAATGAGGAATCCATCGAGATAGAAAAAGTAAGGGAAAGAAAGAAAAAATGTGTGGATGATAAGAAGAGAAAATATGAAGGAGGTGCCTACAAAAAATGTGGTCTACTTACTGCTAGAACACTAATGAAAAGATCTTTAATGGTTGATTATTCTTGTTGAACTTATAAGAAGAAAATAGAAGTCAAGTCATAAAAAAGGCATGTGAAAAAGAAAAAGGGAATTAGTGAAAGAAAAGGTGAGAAGTGAGAAAGAGTGGCGGACAAGAAAGATGAAAAAATGTCTTAAGTTCTTAGGACTGGTAGCCACTACAAAAGAAAATCATTCCTACTCGTCCCTCAGCCAACATTATAATCAGAAAAAGTCCTTATGATCTTACTCTTGTTGAAGCAACTAAGCAGTCTAAATATACATGAGGGAAATCTTATGGTATGTTGCATGTGTATGATACATTATTTGTGAGAGTGAGTGTGTCTTTCTTATTATGTTCCAAGCTTTGATTGATAACATGAGAGAAGGAACATCAATAAATAAGTAAGGGCATAAGGTAGTCAAAGTCGGTGTACTATGTATTGTATTTTTCATACTTAATCATGTTGGCCTTATTTTGAAAAGATGAGTCAATTATAGAGGCTATGTAGTCTTGTCTTGAATGTGAAAACTTCTTTGTGTGCTTGATATGAGTTGTTTTGAATTGATGAACCACTGATGCATGTACTCTGTGCTAGCTTTTTGAGTGAGGATTGATATGGGTGACAAGTGGTGATAAAAAAATATTGATACACATAAGTAAGGATTATTCGAGGATAAACAATGACTAAAGTGTGGGCTGGTAATGTTGGGCATATTCTTATGCCCATTTTTCATGTTTTTACCCATATTTTACCTTGTTTTGAGATCATAATCATTATGAAATGCATGAATTCATGTTTATATGTGTCTTGTGAGCTAACAAGTGTTTTAAAATGCTTTGAGCAGGACACCAAGGAAAAAGGACTAAAAATGACTCAAAGTGTGAAGGAAAAAGAGTTATCAAAATTTGGCCTAGTGAGATAGTTGGTGTGGCGCACCAGACCCCCAACTTTAGAGAAAATTGTGCTTAAGTTGGTGCGTTAGGTGGTGCGGCACGCTAGGTCCTCAACTTTAGAAGAATTTTTGCTAGACACCTTGGCGAGATGAGTATAGTGGCACGCCAGAAGCATTATGGAATTAGAAAATTTTTCCAACACTTTGGTGTATTGAGTGGAGTGGCATGCCAGGCTCACAACTTCAGAATATTTGACTAACACCTTGGTGCATTGGCTGGTATGATACACTAGGGGGAAAACTTCAAAAGAACTTCAAGCTAAATTTCTGGTGCAGTGGATGGTGTGGCGCACCATGTGCATTCGGGGATGAATTTTCAAGTTCAAAAGCTGCACTTCTCAAGGAAAAAGAGTCATTGGATTCCATGCTTATAAATAGAACATCTAGGACATTTTGTTAGAGAATCTTTCATCATATTAAACACTTTGTACATAGTGTTTGGAGGAAGAGACAAGTTCATTGATAACGCTCAAACCACATGAAGCGGACGTTGTCAATAAAGAACCCAACTAGAGGTGGGGTCGATCCCACAGGGAATATGGAAGGATATAGAAGAACGCTAGTATTTAAGCTTTTAAGTTGATTATCTCCTAAGAGGAGGAAATTTATAAAAGTAAGAAACAATATCGTTGAGAGAAAGTGAAGGTTGATTACGAATTAATGCAATTAACTAGGGTCCGTGTTCCCCATGACTTTATAACCACAAGACATTTTATACTAGTGATCTATTCCGGTGCTTAGCATGCAATGTCGGTAAGTTAATTTCACTTAAATGGTTGGTCTCCTATTTAGATGATTATCACCACACAACTTGGTCCATCTACGGGTGTATGCTTTACTAACCCTTACCCTTGATATCGGATTAGCTATTCCTGGAAAAGGTCAAGCTATTAGATGAGGGTTGATAGCCTCAAATCTTTGTTGTTAATCCCTTTTCCCATTCACTACCTCCTTGGTCAGGTAAGCAAGAATAAGGAAAGTTCTAATGTTTGAAACCATTGAAAATCAATTAAAAAGAAGGAAGAAACAATACATGCATAAACTCCGTTCAAGAATCACTAAGTACTTTACCTATGTGTGTTAATTTTCCATGGTTCCCACAACCCTAGTTCTGGTGATTTTAGCCTATCATGTTTATAAGTAAATGAATAGATATCATAAATAAAATTAAAAATTAATACTTAAAATGATGATAGGAAGAACTCACTTGATTAATGCAAAATCCGAAAGAACAACATTACAATCGTATCTCAAATATGTCTTCTAACACGTCTTAAAGTTTACTCTAGAAACTTCTTGTGAAACTTCAACTCTTGAAGACATAAAAACAACATGGCTATTACATGAAAATAAAGGGGTAATTTATAGTAGTAGATTTATGTTTTTCCTTGTTCCTTGTTGAATTTGACTTGGAATTGATGTTCCTTTTTCTAGTTGATGTAGGAAATCCAATATTTGCCCGTTTTGGGAGCCTTGCCGCATCGCCTGCCTCATTGCCGCGTTCAGTGCCGCATAGCACATGCCAACTGGCCTAGAAGGAAGCTTCTGCGCGCCTGCCTTCACGCACTCTGTCGCACAGGGAGACCGGCGCCTTGCTCATGGAATCGCAGAGCACAAGGGCCACGTCGCACATCTGGTAGCACAACAAGGCCAGTGCCTCGCGCATCTGGTCACTCAGCAGTGCTGTGTAGTGCGATATGCCTTGCTCTTTGCATTATTCATTCCAACTTCCTCATCTTCATTCCATAAGCCTCAAATACATTCAAATCCATCATTTTTAGCCTTGAAAACATCTAATCACATGTGT
>JACEIK010001615.1:60751-76397 GCA_018107945.1 Datura stramonium | reverse complement strand
CCTGTTTTGGCCCTGGTCCCTCCTTGGACATTGTGAACTTCAACTCAGGCAAATCACCTAAGTTGAGGGTGGCTATGATAGGGGTGAGTAAGAAGAGTCGGATGGAAGTAAAGCTAGGTAATGAAAAAGAAGGAAAAAGAGAGGGTGAGGTATGCATGATGAAAAGAAAAGAAAAATAAAAAAAATTGTTGTCAAAAAGCAAGAAATGAAAAGAAAAATAATGTGTGACATCAATTAGTTTTTGTTGGAAAAAAAGTAATCGCATCTGTAGTGTCTAAAGCAAAGCAAAGGAAGAGCAGAAAAAAAGAAAAAGGGAGAAAATAGAAATAAAGATGAAAAGTGGAGTAAAAAGCGTAGTGCCAAAGAGGGTTGAGATACTAAAATCCATATGTACCATACCCAAGCCCGAGCCTATGTTACAAGCCGAGAAAGTCCTATAGTGATCCTAACTACCTGGCCGAAAATCGAGGTATTGAAAGTAAAGGCAAGCCTATGGTATTGTATGTATACAATTCTAATTTCTCTGTGAGAGTAAGTGGATCTTACATAGTCTCAAGAGAAATATACCGAGATAATTATATACACATGTGTGAGTGTGGGACTTATTTGAGGTGAGAGCACTTGGCCAACAAAATCGTCTGTAATTGTCTGGGAAAGTGTTATAGATTTATGTGTGTGGTTGCAGGTAACAATATCTTTCCATGTTTCAATTCCTCTGTGTTATGGTTGGAAATTTTGCATATGCATAGTGTTTTGAGTTGATACGATGAGGGAGGGGTTAGAAATTTTGATTTTGATGTATAAAAATGACTGTTATAAGTTTCCTAAAGTTTGTTCGATTGAAGCGTCGAAGTAGATTGTTTTGTTTTATTTTGCCCGAGGACATGCAAAAGTTCTAAGTTGAGGTTGTTTATGTGTCGTGATTTTACGGCACTTTCGACGTTTAAAACCAAGAAATTATGTACATTCTAGGTATGTTTATATGGGTATAAGGTATTTTGTCCTTAATGTGTAGGAAAACAGGTCTGGAAGTGATTTTGGTCGAATTATTGACAAAAACAACTAAAAGGTGACTGCTTAACGAGTAGTTGGCAAGAGGCACGACCCGTCACTTGAAGCATTGGCAAAAAGATGAAGTTTGGAAGATACAAGGTAGTGCACTTGATGAGTTGGAGGAACGACTCGTCACACCTGGTAACAAGTCGTGAGGTCAACCGTTAGGTTTTGAAGAGAAAAGTTACACCGAGTGTCCAGTGGAGTTGACGACCGACATCATGAGTCTTCACCTGAAGGAACGACTCGTTGGCAAGATACTAGAACCATCTGTGAAGTGCACTGGATTTTATGAGGAAGTAGACCACGAGGGACCTAACGACTCGTTCTAAGGCACGATGAGTCGTTAGGTGACCCGTTGCCAAGCCTGGGTATGCTGTTGAGGACGACTGATTTAAGCAAGGAACGACTCTTTAGGATCCCTAACGATCCGTCACCTCGCCCGTTGCCACTGCCGACCTGGTTTCCTGATTTATTTAGGAAAATAATTTCTTTGTATTATAAATACCCAGTTTTAGGTTTATTTTTTTAGGAGGATTTTGAGGAGATTCTGAAATGATTTTTGGGAGGATTTTAGCCGAGTTTGAGAGAGAGTCTTGAACGATATTGTGAGGATATTATTGAGAGAATTTTCATACAATTGTTCTTGATTCAAGACACGAAAGCAACAGTTGAATTTTATTATATCTACTTGGTTTTTATTCTACAATACTTTGTAAGTTGCAATTATGATTTCTTCTATATTTTGTGATTGCAATAACACAAACATGAGTATCTAAACCCATAAACAAGGTTTGTGATAACCAAGATGAATTAACATACATAGGTAAAAATACCTAGTGAATCTTGAACGGGGTTTTATGCATGTATTATTTTTCCCTTCGTTTTGATTGATTCTTGACGGTTGCAAACGTTAGGACTTGCCTTATTCTTACTTACTGGATCAAGGAAGTAAAGAATGGGAAAAAGGGATTAACAACGGAGATTTGAGGCTACCAACCCTCATCTAATAGCTTGAACTTCTCAGAGGGATAGCTAATCTGATATTAAGGGTAAGGGTTAGCTAAAGAACACCCGTATACAACCCAAGTTGCGTGGTGAAAATCATCTAGATAGGGGACCAACCATTTAGGTGAACAAAACTTACCAAAATTGAATGTTAAACACCGGAATAGATCACTAGTGTATAAGCCTTGTGGTTATGAAATCTTGGGGAACACAATCCTAGTCTAGTAGTAAATTGGATACAAACCAAATTAATACAAGCATTCATTAATTCTACTTTTGTTATTATTCCATATTTTCCCCCTTTGGAAATAAGTAAATCAATAGTAATAGTTATTCGCATTAACCTAAGTTCTTACCATATTCCCTGTGGGATCGACCTCAACCTTTGTTGGGTTCTATATTTGACAATCGACCGCTTATATCTCAATTGCGAGGTGTAATTTGGGCGACATCAATACTGCCTGAAAAGCCTCTAGTCATAGATGAGTTGATGTGACAACACCCCCAATTAGCTCTACCAAAATCTAAAGACTAAAAGACATAAAATAAAGAACATAAGTCAAAATTGACATCCTCAGATCATGAGGACTCACCTAAGCAGGGGCTGAACTGGACTGATGTGAGAGCGAAGCTAACGTTGGGGCTAAGGCTGATCACCTGAACCTATATCATGAGACAATATAGCATATAAGTATGCAGTCAGTACTTTGAATGTACTAAGTATGTAAGGTAAGTAAAACATGAGAGAAAGGGAAACATGATAAAATCATCGTCGTGAGATAGTCATAAACATGAGATATTCATCATAAGTTGAAACATGATCACCCAAGGTTTTGAAAGTGAATCATATGGTTTTAATTATTTGAAATCATAAGCACAAACTCATAAACTAATCAATGGGTCAATCATATTGTAGAACATAATATCATAAATCTTGAACATGAATATCTCAAAACATGACGAAAAGTGGGAGACTCATCATAACTGACACCATCATATATGAACACATGATCCCAACTATCTCGCTCAAGTTGGAAGAGCCATCCTAAGTCTTGCCAAGGCAAAGAACGATAAAGGCATGATATCACTCGTGAGTCCCGTCGGGCTCGGGAAAAATACTCTCTGGCGAGGCCCTAAACATGAATATATACTAACGGTGGAACCTAGTTCTGAGACCTGGGTGAGCTGAACTCCGGCCTATTTGGTGCTGGATACTACTTCCAAAATATGCATATTTCTCATAGTGTTAATCATTAAAAATACTTAGTTTTGCATGGCCTAGTGGAAGATCATGAAAATCATAGTCATACTTGTCACACGTGAACTAGCCATGAAAACAATGTAGCTGAGTCGGCCATGGTACATAAGCTTGAGATTCATGAAATCACATAATTGAGTAAAATCATCACAACTTAAAAAATTATAGGTTCATGAGAGATACTTGTAGAAAACATATATTCATAATCATCAAATACAGATTGAATCATAAGAGAATCAAATTCATAGAAGATCATGAGAGATTTTCTCAAAGTTGGGTCTAACTCTAGAAATTCATAAAACATGAATGGAGACTTAAATTTATGAGATTGAGATGAAATTAGGCATGAGGGTGGAAGAAAATCCCTCATTCATGAACCTACATACCTAGGCTTGATGGTTCCTTAACTTGACTTGAAGACCCAAGAAAAATTGGGAAGAAGATTATGGAGAACCCTAGCTTTGTCTTGAGAAGTGAAACCCAACCTACAGTGTTTGAAAAGAGTGAGGGCTTAGGCTTAGATTAACCTTGAATCAGCCCTTTAGGAAGACTAAAACGAAGCCATTTAGGAGTTAAAAGCATAGAATTTTACTAAAATACCCTTGAACTACCAACCTAATTTGGAACAGGCAGAACCAACAACCATAACCACTAGTCAATGGTACATACAATGATCCATTATTTCCTCCCATTGTTTCTTGCTCTGCATTTGAATTATTCTCTGAACTTGCTTCCATGACTAGATACAATGGTTTGTACAATCTAACAATGGGTCATACATCCCACTTGTTAGTTCTGGATGGATTTTGACATTTTACAGAAGTTCTGTACTACGGGGCAACCAACGACCCGTCCTGAGGTTCGTCCAATGGCGTGGTGCCATTTTCCTACTAGTTTCTGCTGAAAGTCTCGAATCCGATCTTAGGGACTTTCAGGGTGTTACATAAGTAGTATGAAAACTTATGAGATAATTTAAAACTTTGCATACCTCAAGTCTCTTTAACATAGTTGATATTCGCCAAATTTTCTAGAGATACCCAACCACTTCAATCTTTATATGTGAATCATATTGATGTTCAGACAACAATGTGTATAATTTTATCATTATTTGCCTCACATTTAATATTTTTTATTATCTCTTTGAGTATTAATTTGATGGATTGTGCTTATATTGGTATGTTTTGATGTATAGGTATGATTTTATCTAAACAAGAGAGAAATGACAAAAAATGACAAAAAACTATCATTGAATAATTAACCTTGCAAAGCATCACGACGGAAGTAGAAAATAGCCAACTGAAGAAACAGTTGCGCTGCCCTTTATGGAACAAGCCACCAGGATTTGTGGCCCTTGGGTGGCACAAGAAACTCAGCCCATGAAATATTTTTTGGAATTCTATGCATCAAAACTCAGCCTCCTTGATGCATCACCCCAAGTGCCATGAATCCCGGTAGCTTGAACCATCCTTGCGCCACAAGGGGTGGAGCAACTGCTAATTCCATTGGCTATTTTCTTCTTCTCTCATGACGTGTTTGGATGTTTATTTTTATTTTATCATTTTTTGTGGTTTCTTGCCCATTTCTCTCTTTTTAGCTCAAATCACACCTATACATCAAAACATACCTATACAATCACAATCCATCAAAATACTCGAAGAGATTATAGAAGTACTAAATGTAAGGAAACAAATGACTAAATTATACACGTTTTTGTCTAAACATCAACACCCCACACTTAGACTCTTGTTCATACTCAAGAAAAAATTAAAGATCATCTCAATAAATCAAGAATAGGGTGCCATCACATTGGTTGATACCAATAATTAGGCCATCTACCGACACAAAACATCAAGTACAATTCCCGATCATCATGCAAGATATACAAGTAAACTAAAATTTTGTAACCTCCTAATCTCATAGACGGACTCTAACTCATCAAATTTAATCTTGTTGACCTACTTTGTCAATGTAAACTACTAACTTCACCTATTTATCATGAAACAAGTTTTCTCACAAGAAAAATAGTCCATACACTCAATTTAAAATCAAATATAACTTAAGAACTTAGCACCAAAGCACAACTCTCACACTCACAAATGAATTCACATGTATGCACAAAGAACCATAGGCTTGCCCATTATACATCTCTACTAATTAAGTGTGCTCGATTAAAATCAATTAGAACTTTAACGGGTTGTAATATTGGCTAGAGGATGGGTATGAAACTATATAATAGTGACATACACTTCCCTAAGAACTTTGCACTTTTTAGACTTTATCACCCATTATTTTCTTCTCTTTATTTTTAGCCCTCTCTTCATCAATTGTTTCACTAGTAATTCTCATAACATCAACAACGTTTCAATCATATTTTTTTCTCATGTATTTTTTAAAATTTGTTTATGTCACATTATTTCAAAAAGGGATTTTTCATCACAAGTAGCACTCATTAGTCACAGTTTACACTTGATCATCTCTTTTCTTCAGATTTAACAATTATAACATAATCTAAGCTACATTGCTCAAGCAAGCAAGATGCAAAAAATAGGAATTCAATAAAAAGGATCAAGGTAAAAATATGGGTACCAAACGAAACGCCACAGGCTTAAAGCTCTAACTAGTGATAATAATATATGAGTAGGCTAAAATTCACAACATATATCAAAAAACGCCTATTATTATCTTTTAAATGGAGCAATACTTATTATTTTGCTTCAATAACATGCAGGGCAAGTTCTAAACTAAAAGCAAACTTTGGAATATGTGCATGAAAATCTCACCTCACATGGCACAAGTAACAAACAAAATGTATTAGTTCTACTTCTATGATAGGTAGGGTCATAGCAAACTACAAAATAAGAATATAAGTTATATACAGAGTTGCTACCCTAAACCATGTGTCAAAAGTATGCTATTTTATTTAATACTCAAGCATTCACAGGAAAGCACTACTCAAGATCAAACCTAAATACGCTAAAATCAACCAAGTCAAAAGGGTCATTTACTTTCTCCCTAAAACTCCTAAAAAAAGTTACGCCTAAAAAATAAAAGTTACTCTAGAAAGATTACAAAAAGGTCTAATGACTATAGTTCCCTCAAGAAGGCCATCATCCATCCATCATAGGAAAAAGTTTCTACCTATGACTAAAAAAATATTATTCAATTCAAACTACATCCTTAAAAAAATAACCGATGCACAAAAAAAAAAGATTATTAACTACCTAATAAACTAGAGCATAAAAGCGCCCAAACAATTTTTTCACTCCACCTTCAGTGCACATAAAAATAATACAAGGGTGAAAACACTTCCTGAAAGGCCAAAGGCCGAAGCACTAGCAACTCATGGGATACTCTGACTTCTCCCAACAAGCTATGGTTCTTTACGTGGATACCTCACATTTAGTTCCAACTCGATAGACTTGCTTTCTGCGTGCTTCCAATGATTGTTCTTCCATGCTCAAACTGTTACAAAATAAAACTATGAAAATAAAATAAACATTAATAAATGAAAAAAGCAATAAAATTGAGTTTCCTCCCAACAAGTCATGATTTAATGTCGTGACATGACACCATTAATTTTCACCCTTTTTCTTTAACTTTGACAATATGAATTACACCTCGAATTTCTTCCTAATTTTCTGCTCCGCTTGAGGTGTTGTGGTGAAAAAATAAAAGAACCAAATAATAGATTCGCATCTTACACTTTTTGACCCTTAAGTGAGGGATGTCATTTTGTCTCTTTGGTAGAAAATTTTAGAATGTAGGGGTCTTGTTCCTCATATATATATCTCTTCATAGACTTGGAAGGCTCGATTTTTATGTCTCCAACCAAACACTATATCAAAAAGTGTTTAGAATGAGGGAGAATATGCCCCAATTTTAAAGTTGTATTAATTATGAGATCCTCACCATTGTATACCTTCTCACCCTCAACATCATTAACAATATTTTGGTCAAATGGCTGGAATTATCTTTCAGCTCTATATGCTGGAAATTATCCACAACAATTGATAATTTGGCATATGTCACAACCCAAATGGCCGTAATTGGCACCCACACTAATCCCCGAGTGGGCAAATTGATGATTTCCAAACATTACCCAAAATTAATCATTTATAATGAAAACTTTTACTAAAATAAAACGAACTGAATTAATTAACAAGAGCAAAAGATTTAAAATAGACTTCAATATTAAACCCAAGACCTGATTGTCATTGCACCAGACGTCTTCTTATAACTTTAAGAAATGGTAAGTCTAAAATAGGAAAAGAAATCAAATATCTGGAAAAATAAGACATCCTCGAGGAAGAGTGATAGTTCCTCCTTGGTCAGGTCACCTCTCAAACTCCGATGCTGCTCTATAGGGGAGGATGTGAGGAATTTATGGGTTCGAACTCTACACTTAGAAAAGAAGTGCAGGGGGTCAGTATACAACACAGTACCGGTAGGCATCATCCACCGACCCTAAATAATAACAAGTATACATAGTAATAATGATACAAGACAGGAAGTTTTATACACACTAGCTCTACTTCGGAAAAAGCCGGCCTGCTCACTGGATTGGGTCGTTCGCTGCAGCATACAGCGGACTCGCCGCAGTGAAAGAAGTCCCACTGCAGCGCTGTCCCCCAATTATGGCACCTCACTAGGACCCAATCCTGTTGTTGCAGCTAACTTGTGGCTGGCTAGAGTCTATCTTATATCAACCATTACTCTAGACAAATATGGTCATAAAAGCTTAGGGACTCAACCCTATACAACTCAACTCTGTAGCACGATCTGAAAAAAAGGAGGGGTAACTATACTATCATGTCTCATAGCCTCCTTCTTATAAAATGTCGTGCACAACACATTTATAAACAAGAATCTACTAGATACGACTTGCAGACTCCCTGGAATACAACCTACTCTGATACCAAGTTTGTCATGCCGCACCTTGGGAGGCATGACTGGCACCTAATGCCACACTGGGATCCGGGCTGACCTGGATGGGCATATGCACCTCTGGTGCCTACCAGCGACTCCAAATCAAGAAAACAAACTGTTATTTCTCGGTCGTAAACACAGCCCCCGACCGATAAGGCCACGCAACACTTGTAAAAGAAAACAGCTAACCCAACCAGTATAACAGCAAAGGGATTCTATGTGACCCGACAAGACCACCATACTGTCTAGTTATAACAGGAAGAAAACAGGCAGTCATATTCATACTATAGCCGACAAGGCTGCTAACTAACTAGTTAACTAGGCCCCACATGACCAACACGTAAAATAAGGCATACATAGGCCCCACACGGCCAATAACAACCAACTAATTGAAGATTATAGTCTGCAAGCCTCTAAGAGTGAAAATATTGGTCGAGACACGGTCCCGGCCTGCCCAAATGTTATACAAATAAAAGACAGGTAAACCTCTAAAACCTGGTAACTCCGAATGAAAGGGGTTGACCAATCTATTAACTCTGAATAGTTGCTAATGGAGGCCCTAAATCCTATCTGTCTAAACCTGCAGGCAAGTATGTAGTGCCCCATAGTTGGGCGTTAGTACAATATGTACCGAATATGTAAGGTAGTAATAAAAAGTTGATAATAAGCTAATAAATACTGAATATAAATAGCAAGAAGGGGCAGGAGATAATCTGTAAGCTTTCTTATCCATAACTTTCACCTAGTAAATCGCTGCCCATATATGAGCTAAAACTGTACGACTATACATTCATAAGCTATAGCTGGTAGACAAGTATACAAGCAAGAACTTAACCTAGCCCCCATAAGCCGGGAAGGCACAAGAAACACAGTAATAACCTACCTGGGCCCCCATAAGCCTTGGCAGGTGATAATCAGTCTATCCCCCATTGGTAACCCTTAGGCCCTGAAAGTAACTGTAACCGTATCTGAGCCATCAAGGCTCCTGTAACTATGTATGAGTCGTCTGGGCTTCTGTAACTGTATATGACGCGTCTGGGCTCCTATCACTATATATGAGTTGTTTGGGCTCCTGTAACATATAGAATAATTATCTACTGGCAGCATCTACTTACAACATATAGGATCATTATCTACGTTTGAGAACATAGGTCGTATCATTATACGGTGAGAATAACTTGCCGAAGGGATAAGTCTTAACATACCTTGAATGCCAACTTTCGTTCATCAAATAGTTCCCCACTTGAAGCTAGTAATTCCACTCAATTGAGGCCTTTACACTAAGAAACGAAGGTTGTTTCAATAGTAGGAGTCGAAAAATAATAATGTCTTTCAAAGAACATTGACTACAATTCAATTTTTTTCAAGTCGGCCGAAACTCACAATTTCTCGAGAGTTTAGAAGGGAGAAATGCTTACCTTTTGAAGTAATTCTAACAACCTTTACTTGGAGGGATTCTGGTACACCGAGTGAATTTTCAAGAAATAACTCCGCATAGATGCTTCTCGTAGGCCTAGAAGTCGATATTCAAGGTGAATTTGCATTTGGACGGAGTTTAGCGGCATAATTTGATGAAAAACGGAAGAAACCCTTTGCTCCTCTCACTTCTCTGACAAGGGGATATTTTAAAATGAAGTTCGAACACTTAAACACACACATATATATAAGTGGGGGTCGGTGGCTTAGGGGCGCGACACGCCATCCATAACACCAGGTTGGTTGGCGCGGCGCGACACCCAAGGCGCCTGGCTTCCGGCCCCGACATCCTGCTCTCTCACTGCCATGCTTGTATATTCGTCCCCCGATCCCTTCCTCGCATGCGTCATACTTTGAAACTCTCAACATATGTACATATGTGTCCTTCAACTGATAGAAACTTATGAGGTGTAACATCATCCCCCCTTAGGAATATTCGTCCTCGAATGTAATCTTTAGACTTGAAAGACTCAACTCCTTTAACTATTGCTAGAAAAATTTCGGTAGAGTCTCCACTGTAATATGGACTATACAGAAACCTAAAAAATAGAGAAGTCCAACACAGGCATCTCATAGGATGCTACTTGCAACTAAAACATAGCTCCACCATATATATGTAAATAATTGATAACAATAGCAACAAGGTCAACTGCATGGCATCTGAAACTATCTTGCCTTAACTTAAATTGTATGAATTTGTATACTATCATAATAGAGCCTAGAACAACTGAAACTATCTAGGCTTCGCATCATTCGTGGTTTCACAATTCATTTCCTTTATATTTCTGTTCCCCATGATACTCTAATAAGCTACAACTTTGGTTCTATGGATGGCTTCTACAATGATCTAATATAACTATTAGAGTCTCTCCTTCGAACAGCGCCTTTTGTACCTTGAGTATCCCTGACTGGGTCAATCTGAGAAAAGGTCTTCTACGCGCTTGCGTAATGTTGATGAGCAGATCCTAGCCCCAAAAGCAACCCTATCTCATAAGCCACTTTGCTGTGATCCTCTAGATAGCTTAATGAATCTAGAGTTAGGCTTTCCCTTCTTGTCAGATCTCATAACGCCCTTTATTGGTGAAACTTTCAAGAATACACAGTCGTTACTTCAATCTCTAACTCCCTACATCATACATTAGAATAGGGCTTCTGATGACCCTAGGTTGCTGGTACATATCTTCTAATAAGGTTAACTTTTTTTGTATGACTGTTGTAGTATGCCCAGTTCAATTACCCCTGATCTACCTGCTTCAGGTCTATCATAGAGGGGGCCTAGCTCTCCACCCGTTATGTATCTCCAAGCATTTGAATCGTGTGCTTTGCTTGGCCCTTTCGTCTAGGGACGAGAAGTTGTACTCAACTTAACTTACATCTCAATCCATTTTATCACCCTTTCCCAATCCTAGTTGTGGGTTGTGCCCGTCTATCAAATTTAATAGACCTCGGGATATCAAGAAATCTTTAGCTGAAATGTAATTCTGACCAGAAAGAAATGAGTTGATCTCATTAGCCTCCAAAGAATAACTCATTAGGGTCGAATTTATACCTAGTATGAGATAACCCTATAGTTGTATTCGTACTGACTATTCCGTACTTCCATACAAGCACGACTATCTTCTGAATTAGCCTGCCTGGTCTCTAATGTCCAGCCCTTACTTGCTGACAATTGGAGCTCTATACTATAACTTAATAATATCCTTCTTCTACATGTGCCACCAGTGGATCTCTTTTATAATCTAGTGCATTTTTGTCACAACCGAGTAAGGGAATAAAGGATATGATGTATCTTTCTACAGTCTACTAACGAATCCCTACCACATCTGGAATGCAGAGTTGACCTCTAGGTCTCAAGACTCTATTCCCTACTATATCAAAGGCTAGTGACTCCTTTTGCTGGAGCTTATCTCTAGCTATACTAGGATAGGATCTCCGTACTTTCGCAGTGTTCTAAGTCACAATCTCGCTACCCTTTAAATATCATATTGATGCTTATTTATTGACACTCGGTGACGATTCCAATCTCTATCAGTCTGTTACTACCTAGAGGTGGCTCTGTTCTCGTCCAGAGCAAGATATTCATGTCTTTCCCTTACACTTATAGGCTAAAATTCGGGATTCGTGCCCACACACTGTACTAGCAAGGATACTACTGGCCAAGTCTACCAACCTATATCATCCTGACCCACACTCGGGCCAGTTTCCCTCATATAATCTCTTTGTCCTTCGACATAACAAACTAGGGCCATAGCCAATTTTCTTCAAATATCCCCTACCGCTATCCACACACTGCGATGGGGTTAGTCTATTTCTGACTTAATCTTTACTATTGGTGGGAATTTACTGCCTATGGACTCTCACCCGCACTTGGGTGCTGCTACAATCCTACCTACCCTCCTAATTTAATGTTGTAAGGGTGGAGGTAAGGTATTTAAATAGTAGGGATCTTAATCACTTTCTAACACTTCCTGGAATTAATGGTCCTATCCCTCATTTACTATTCATTCTGGGCAAAATTGCATTAATACTTACGCTCTCTATCATACTGAGAAAAGACTGGGAGGATGGAAATAACCCTATCATTCTACAACAGGACTAGGGTACGAGACTTATCAAACTCTAAAAGCTGGAGGTACAAACTTTGCACAATCCTTCGCATATCTCAAGTAACCCAACATTAACTTTCTCCCCTATCTAATTCTAAATATCTACTAAGTAAGCCAACTCATACATATACAATATTCTAGACTTCCTACTCTGAGGCTGTAGAAAGAACTGGGGACGGTGCTGGCATATTTATCACCTTATGAGGTTTTTGGTGCCTGGGGAGAACACTGGGGTGATTAAAAGTTATCAGGTTTTGCCCTCAAGCTGGTTGTCCCCCAATAGTGGAACCTTACTGTACCCTCTCTTGTTGCTACAGCTAACTTCTAGCTGGCTGGAGTATATCTTATATCAACCATTACTAGAGACAGGCATGACAAAAAAAAAGCATAGGGACTCAACCCTATACAACTCAGCTCTATAGCATGATCTGAAAAGAAGGAGGGGTAACCATACTATCATGTCTCATAGCCTCCTTCTTATAAAATGTGGTGCACAACACATTTATAAACAAGACTCTACTAGATACGTCTTGAAGACTCCCTAGGATACAACCTACTCTGATACCAAGTTTGTCACACCACACCTTGGGAGACATGACTGGCACCTAATGCCACACTGGGATCTGGGCTAACCAGGCTGGGCATATGCACCTCTGGTGCCTACCAGCGACTCAAAACCAAGAAATCAAACTGATATTTCTTAGCCGTAAACATAGCCCCGGGATGATAAGACCACACAACACCTATAAAAGAAAACAGCTAACCCAACCAACATAACAGTAAAGGGATCCTATGCGGGCTGACAAGACCAACATGTTGTCTTTTTATAATAGAAAGAAAACAAGCAGTCATATTCATACTATAGCCGACAAAGTTGCTAGCTAACTAGTTAAACTAGGCCCCACATGGCCAACACCTAAAATAAGACATACATAGGCCCCACACGGCCAACAACAACCAACTAACTGAAGACTATAGCCTGCAAGCCTCTAAGAGTTAAAATATTGGACGGGATAAGGTCCCAACCTACCCAAATGTTATACAAATAAAAGACAGGTAAACCTCTACAACCTGGTAACTCCAAATGAAAGGAGCTGACCAATCTGCTGACTTTGAATAGATGCTAATGGAGGCCCTAAATCCTGTCTATCTAAACCTACAGGCAAGTATACAGCGTCCCATAGTTGGGCATCAGTATAATATGTACCAAATATGTAAGGCAGTAATAAAAGTTATATAAGAAGCTGATAAATAATGAAAATACGTAGCAAGAAGGGGCAGGAGATAACCTGTAAGCTTTCTTATCCATAACCTGCACCTAGTAAATCACTACACGTATATGAGCTGAAACTATACGACTATACATTCATAAGCTATAGCTGGCAAGAAAGTATACAAACAAGTACCTAACTTGTCCCCTATAAGCTGGGAAGGTACAAGAAACATAGTAATAACCTACCTGGGCCCCCATAAACCTTGGCAGGTGTCAATCATTCTATATACCCCTATTGTTAACCCTTAGGCCCTGCAAATAACTGTAATTGTATCTGAGTCATATGGGCTCCTATAACTGTGTATGAGCCGTCTGGGCTCCTGGAACTATATATAAGCCGTCTGAGATTCTGTCACTGAAAATGAGCCGTTTGGGCTCCTATCACTGAATATGAGTCGGCTGGGCTCCTGTAATTGTATATGAGCCATCTGGGCTCCTATCACTAAATATGAGTCGTCTAGGCTCTTGTAACTGTATATGAGCTGTCTGGGCTCCTGTAACTTAATGTGAGCCTCCTAGGCTCCTTTAACTGTATATGAGCTGTATGGGCTCCTGTCACTAAATATGAGTCGTCTGAGCTCCTGTAACTGTATATGAGCCTTCTGTACTCCTATAACTGAATGTGAGCCATCTGGGCTCCTTAGGCCTAATGCAACCGCTACTCTTGCTCGCCCCTGGACTGGTCTATACAGCTACCAATAGGCACAGTCTATGTGCCTACACCTGACCAAAGGGTCCTGTAGTGATCATAACCTCCGTCTACTTAGAAGGAAAATAACAAGGTCCGGGTGACCTGAACGATAGTCTGAAGGTCATGCTAAGGCAAGTATAACTCATAAGCGAACTATAAGGTCACAGGTAACTAACTATTTAGTTCCTCCACTGAGAAAAATTGTGCGCATCCAACTACTAATAAGGTTCCCTCCTTAGGGTGTCCACTGATCTATCAGACTTGAACAACTGGGATGACTTCCTGTGAGAGATTTACAACAAGCACTAAGTCGACTAAAACTAACAGTCACTGACAGTAGCCAACTATATGGAAGGTTGTCACTAAATTCACTAGGCAACCCCGGTGCCGCTGAATCTACGGTAAGACCATACTATCTAAATTCTGGCCCCGGAGGCGTCAAGGTACGCCAACGGCCTATAGGTGAGCTTTACTGACAATATAGGCGTCAAAATGAAAGTTATATCGCCCGGTTGCACCCTATGCTGTCCAACTTACCAAATTAGGCCCAATAGCTAACCCTAAACTTCTAATTCCTTGGCATGATAGCAAAACATCAGAATCCTACTAATACAGTAAACAGAAGAGTATAGGAGTTACTATGACGCTCCTAGCGTGAGTCACACTTAATATACTCTTTCCCGATGAGGGATACTGCAATCTACTCTCAATGCATCTTTTAGTAGCTAACCACAACATATAGAATCATTATCCACTGGTAGTAACTACTTACAACATATAGGATCGTTATCTACGTTCGAGAACATAGGTCGTATCATTGTACGGTGAGAATAACTTGCCGAAGGGATAAGCCTTAACATACCTCGAATGCCGACTTTCATTCATCAAACAATTTCCCACCTAAAGCCAGTAATTCCACTCAATTGAGTCCTTTACGCTGAGAAAATAAGGCTATTACAATAGTAGAAGTCGACAAACAACAGTGTCTTTCAAAGAACATTGACTATAATTCAACTTTGTTCAATTCGGCTGAAAACTCATAATTTCTCGAGAGTTTAGAATGGAGAAATGCTTACCTATTGCCTGTAGTCTCTTAGGACTCAATTTGAAGTAATTTCAACTACCTTCACTCAGCGGGGTTCCAGTATACTGAGCGAATTTTTAAGAAATAACTCCGCAGAGATGCTTCTCATAGGCCTAGAACTCGTTGTTCAAGGTGAATTTGCATTTGGACGGAGTTTAGCGGCGTAATTTGACGAAAAACGGAAGAAACCCTTCGCTCCTCTCACTTCTCTGTCGAGGGGATATTTTAAAATGAAGTTCCAACACTTAAACACACACACACACACACACAC
>JACEIK010001615.1:0-50928 GCA_018107945.1 Datura stramonium | reverse complement strand
AAGATAGGGAGCTTCCTATTTAATTTACTGCAGAGGCAAAATGATAATCCAATTTTACACTAAAGGAATTCTCACTTATATAATAATATGATATATATCACTCAACTGAGTTTTTGGGGTTTTGGTGCGCACCATTGCGGGTAAGTAAGGGATTGTTCATATGGATGTGGGTTATATATGGGATATTGAGGAAGAATAATGGAATGTTGTGGGTTTTGGGGAGGGAAATAGTATTGTGGGTGGTCATATGGATCTAGGTTATAGGTTTGGGGCTAAAGTTGGATGTATTGGAGAGGTGGACCCATCGGGATTTGTCATGGACCCAGTATAACCATAGCTACATCTTCCTTTTTCTTCTTTCTCCAGAATATCCCGAACTATTTTGAATTTCCTGGGTAGTCTCCTTCAATGCAACGAAGCTCACAATGCATCCCGTCTTAATCCCATCCTCTATCATCTCTCTCATTTTAATGACCTCGATTAAAGATTTTTCATTATAGGAAGTAGCTATTGATAATATGTATCATCTTGTGCTTGGATAAAAAACTCTACCATTTTGCCTTTTTCGTTGGTGGTTTTACCCTAGAAGCTTGCTCACACCATCTAATGGCAAACTCCTTAAAACTTTCTGTACATGTCTTCTTCATATTGATTAAGAATTTATCATCAGGGACCAAGTCAATATTTTATTGAAATAGTTGCACAAATTCACTAGCCATGTCATCCCAAGTGTACCACCTGACAATGTCCTAATCAACAAAACATTATGAAGCCACAATTGTTAGACTCTAACCAAAATAAGCCATGAACAACTTCCTCCCTCTAGTTCCTCTCAGTTAATTGCAATACCACCTCTAATGAGTCATGAGATCACCATGTCCATCATATTTTTCAAACTTTGGCACCTTAAAGCCCAGGGAAAGGTGGATACTTGGGAACATGCATAGATCCTTATAAGAGATAGTTTTGTGGTTTCCCCTTCCTTTCAAATTCTTCATGGCTTGTTCTAAACTTTTCATCATTCTAGCCATCTCCTCCTGCTCCTCTGTCTTAATAGTTTTCTCAATCTTAACAAGGAAACTATAATGATGAGTGGGCTGCTAGGAGCCTGAGTCTTTGAAATTCAATTCAGGAGAATAATATTGATCATGATAAATTTTGACGAAGGTTCATTATTGGATTTCTGTATCAGTGCTAGTTGAGGGACTATATCAGTTTGCATAGCGGCCATGAAGAGTGATTAGTGATGGATATGTTATAATACATGCCAAACCTAGGTGTATAAAGTGGATCACCTATCGGGATTTAAAGGGGACAAGTGTAATATTCGATAATCCAGATATCGAAGATGGTGGAACTTGTTCATTCATCCAAGTTTGGTATTTTTCCGCCATTTATTGTCTCAACATCCTTACTTTCTCCACTGATGTTGATTCTTTTGAACCAACTAATTGAGGACTTCTTAGTTATCTGACTCTATTCCATCTTTGCTAGTCATTGTCCCTTTTCCTTTTGATCTTGTATTATATAAGTAATACGCCAGTTTAACCACAAACCAACCACCTTTTATCTATCATTTGAGACAAAAATAAAAACATGTTAGGTTTTAATATTTCATAGATATCAATAGCATGTTGTATGACATGAACCTAAAGTTATTTTCTTTTCTAAAATAAGCTTGGAAGGCTGCATGATCTTTCATCCCGGCTTTTGGTGAATATGTTGTAATATTTCTTTTAATTATTTTTCTCTCATTTGGTGATTTTAAAAGTATTTCAATCAAACCCATTAAGAGTTGCCTGCGTATCATGTTTAAGAATGAATTAGATCATTATGTAATTCATAAAATAAAATAAAAAATTTGGATCTCTCCTTTTGTTTTTAAATCAACAAAAATCTTTTCATTGATTAAAATTTTCTGATACAAACATGCAAAGAAAATATCTTAACAGAAAAATATCACAATGATCGGTTGCACGACCTAAGAATTCATCTTAAACTTAGCAGTTTGCCTACGAATAAAATAAGTCATTAGATGTGTTTCACTTGAATGAATAAGAATAGTAAGTAAATAAGACAAATAATTTAGCGCGGAAAACACCCGGCTCAAAAGGCGAAAGCCACGACCTGTACTCCACAGGATTTTCTCCAACTTCACTAACTCCAAGAGCCTATTCAAACAGCTGATTACAACTCTTGTAATATAAAGAAATTATAAACACTAATTCCTAACTTCTTACACTCCTACTCAGTAACAAGTATTTCCAAACGTAAACGTCTTCGTAGTAACACTACTTGAATACTAAATCTTCTTAATCAAATTTATAACTTACTGATCAATTAAAACTCAATGACAAACTCCTAGTACAAGATTGCTAACTCTAGCTTAACACTTTACTAGAACAAGTTTGTCTTACTCTTCACACTATAATTGTTGTAAGAATCTCACCCAATTGCAATGTGCTACTTTCTCTCTTTGTGTCATGACCCGAACATAGACCCCGATCGCAACACGGGATAAGGAGCCTCAAGAGACTCCAAGTCGACCCATGGTATGACATACATCTAACTCAATCAAATAAAGCGGAATACTCAATATAATAACATAGCGAAAGCATAATGATGACATAACATAGAAAACGAAACGCACTTCATACATGACGGCTGGATACTACATATAGTCTGAAAGCCTCTAATATATCTGATGGGCTAATGGGACAACACTCCCAACTAACCCGACAAGTCTGGAATACTGAACATAAAGGATAACTGATATCAACTGGTCCTCGGAAGATGAGGACTCACCAATGAACTGGATGCTAACTTCGAGAACAAGCTAATGACGGTGCTGGGTCTGAAGATCAGAGCCTGTATCATGAAATGATACAACATAATGTATGCGGTCAGTACGTGGAATGTATCAGATATGCAGGGTAAGTAAAACGGACATTTAAAATACATAAAAGTTCATAAGAGTAGGATATAATGCTCATAACATAAATATCATAATGTAACATAATGCTCAAGGTTTTCAAAACATTCGTAAACCAGTCATAAACATAATAATAGGAGAAAAGCTTCATTAAATGTAACTTGAGCCAAAATAATATGAACATAACCATGCATAAATCATGAGGAACAATAGGAGGACTCATCATAACCGACACCATCATGGTAGAGCCTTACATGATGCCCCAGCTATCTCACTCAAGTGGGTAGAGTCATCCCAGGCTTTCTAGAAAAGGGACGTGCAATATGTTATATCACGAAAGAGGGAATCTATTAACATTGTAATGTATCAATATGAACCTACTGTGGGACGTAGTTATGAGACACCGGTGTAGTCCTTTGAATGTCGGGCTACTCGGTGCTAGATACTGCTCCCAAAAATATGCACATTAGGCTCGTATGTAAATCATAAACATCATTCATGAGATTCATGGTCAAATAAACATTAACATTGTTGATCCCTATTTAAATACATGTTTAACCATGAACCAAGGGCCCATGAATCGGCTAACGTCATAAATCAACCAATCATGAAGTTCATATCATAAATTATAAATCATACTTGAATATGTGGACAGTGCCCAATACTTTAACATGCTTGAAAAATACTCAATTTCTTGAAAACATGATTATAAACATGGAAAACTTGAAAATATGTTTTTCATCAATAACATATCATCATACATGAATATTTATTATAAATCTCAACCTTCATAAACTTCTCATAAATGGAAATTTAAATTTATAAAGCTTGAAACATGATTTTACTAGAAATCAATGTAAAACTTGCCCATGATTCATAATTCAATAATAAAAACTCATTTAGATCATACCCATGTAAAGAATTAGGAATTTCATGCATTGGGTTAAAACCCCATAGAATCAACATAGGAATTTTCATGATTTAGAGAGATATTGGGCATGGTGTGAACGGATTCACCCATTCATAACCCTACATACCCGGGGAAGATCTAATTTTACCACTCCTTGAAAGCCCAATGAAGGATTGAAGGAAAGCTTGAAGAAATCTAACTGGATCACCTCCTAAACCCCTTCAATATGCATGCATGGATGTGAATGAGACTAGGATAGATTTTTCCCTCATAAAACACTGAATTTCAAGAATTAAACGACGTAGTTTAGGACCCTAGGACTTAGGAATGACGAAAATACCCTTAATGAATTTTCCTGAAAATTCTGCAATGGTAGTGACAACGACTGATCCTACGGGTCGTGCCTTGATACCACGACTTGTGTTGTCTATCCGTCACATCACCTGCCAATTATCAACTTCTCATATTCTAATTCCATGACTCGACAGGACGATTCGTTACATCATATGACGATCTGTTGGATCCTCCCGTTACTCCCCCTGATGGCTTGCACCTGGGCTTTCCCACGAGCCACACCATGACTCGTGCCTTATTCCAACGAGTCGTGCTTTCCATCCATCACTTCAACTGGAGATTTTCCTACTCCTCCCATGGTTACTTACCATGATCAGTTGTTTCTCACGACGAGTCGCCCTACGACCCGTTACTTCCTCCTAGACTAAGGACCAGTCTCACCACGGCCACAAAAAATGACTCGTGACATCGAATCATGGGTCATTTCGTGAGCCATGACTTCCAACTTCTGCCCTGCAATAACTTACCACGAACACCTCCTACGGGTCGTTGGTGGAACGAACAACCCGTACCTTGACTCGTTCTGTGACAAATTTCCAGATTTCTGCCACTTTCCATTTTTAAATCTCGGGTTTAGTCTTAGGCACTTTCGAGTTATTACAATATCTCCCACTTGAGAACATTCATCCTCAAATGTGTGAAAGCATACAGAAAATAGAGAATACAATCATCATATTCAAATACTGATCATTTAAGCTGAAAACTAACGGAATGACTACCTTCGAACTGAACTACATGGCTTAACTGAATTCATGAACCATACATACATACTTTGACATAAAAGAAACTTGGGCACATGAACTGAACATGAAAACTAAATAGAGTACTGGGGCAAAACTGATACCTCAAGTTGTAATTGAGCCGGTAGAGAATAAATGTGGATATCTAGCCATCATCTTCTTCGGCTTCCCTCGTAGCTCCCTCAACGTGATGATTCCTCCATAATACCTTGACTGAAGCTACTTCCTTATTCCTTAGCCTTCGAACCTGGCGATGTAGTATTTCCATCGGGACCTCTTCATAACTAAGGCTGTCTTTCACACCGACACTGTCCATCGGGACAATTAGAGCTGGATCACCCATACACTTCTTCAAGAGCGATACATGGAAAATAGGATGAATGAAAGCTAATTTTGAGGGAAACTCCAATTCATATGCCACCTCGCCGACCCGTTCCACAATCCGGTAGGGGCCAACATAACGAGGAATGAGTTTTCCTTTATTTTCAAACCTCATCACTCCCTTCATGGGAGACACCTTTAGAAACACCGAATCATCCACTTTGAACTCAAGTTCTCTCCTTCTCACATCGGTATAGGACTTTTGCCGGCTTTGAGTTGTTTTCAAACTTCGCGTATGAGCTGAACCTTCTCCATAGCCTCATGGACTGAATTTGGTCCTATCATCACAGCTTCACCAACTTCAAACTATCCAATAGGCGATCTACATCTCCGCCCATAGCGAGCCTCGAATGGAGCCATTTGAATACTAGAATGGTAGCTGTTATTGTATGCAAACTCAATAAGAGGCAAATGGTCATCCCAACTACCCTTGAAGTCAATCACACATGCTCTCAACATGTCCTCGAGAGTCTGAATTGTCTGCTCCGCTTGACCATCCATTTGCGGGTGAAATGTGGTGCTGAGCTTAACCTGAGTACCTAGCCCTTTTTGAAATGATTTCCAAAACCGAGAAGTAAATTGGGTACCTCTGACTGATATGATAGACAAGGGCACTCCATGCAATCGAACCAACTCCCAAATTTATAGTTTGGCATAATCCTCCGCGGAATCAGTGGTTTTGACTGGTAGAAAATGAGCGGATTTGGTCAACTTGTCTAAAACAACCCAAATGGAGGAAACCCTGTGATGAAGTCCATATTGATTTCTTCCCACTTCAAGGTAGGAATACTGATATCCTGAAGCACACCTCCCGATTTTTTATGCTCAACCTTCACTTGCTGACAGTTTGGGCACTTAGCTACAAATTCTATGATATCTTTCTTCATGCTATTCCACCAATAGACTTCACGTAGGTCAGGTACATCTTGTTGGCACCTGGATGAATTGAATATCTAGAACTGTGAGCCTCATGCAACATCCGATTTCACAACTCATCAACATCCGAAACACACAAGTGACCCTGATATCGAAGCACACCATCTCCTCCTTTGGAGAAGACCTCTACCTTCTGATTTTGGAAGGCTTCCTTTAACTTTACCAAAATGGGATCCTCATTTTTTCTAGCTTTTACATCAGTCACCAAGGATGATTCTGATCCATTCTAAACTATAACACCTCCATCAATCGAGTCCACCAGCCGAACTCCCAACCTTGCAAGTTGATGCACATCCTTCACCAGCTCTTTTCTTCCCTCATCGACATGGGACACACTCTCCATTGAAAGTCTACTAAGTGTGTCTGCTACTACATTAGCTTTGCCCGGATGGTAAAGGACACTCATATCATAGTCCTTGAGTAGCTGCAACCACCCACTTTGACGAAGATTCAGATTCTTCAAGGTAAACACATATTGTAGACTCTTATGGTACATAAACACATCTACATGGACCCCGTACAAATAATGCCTCCATATATTCAAGGCGAATACCACTGGTGCCAATTCAAGATCATGGGTCGGGTAATTCTTCTCATGAACTTTCAGTTGTCTGGAGGCATATGTTATAACTTTTCCGTGCTGCATCAATACGCAACCAAGTCCGATCCTCGAAGCATCGCAATACACCACAAAACCATCAATACCCTTTGGTAGAGTTAACACCGGTGCTGAGGTAATTCGAGTCTTCAACTCCTAAAAGCTTCTCTCACAAGCCTCCGACCATTGGAATTTCACTTTCTTTTGGGTCAATTTGGTCAATGGCGCTGCAATAGATGAAAATCCCTTAACAAATCTCCAATAGTATCCAGCTAAGCCCAAAAAGGGTCGAATATCTGAAGGATTCACCAGTCTAGGCCAATTCATCAAAGCTTCTTTTTTCTGAGAGTCCAGCTTTATACCCTCACTTGATACCACATGGCCCAAAAATGCCACTGAGTTCAACCAAAGCTCGCACTTGCCGAATTTAGCATATAATTGGCATCCTTGAGATTCTGTAGCACAACCCTCAAATGAGTGGCATGCTCATCCTCGCTCCGAGAGTATATCAGGATGTCATCAATGAACACGATCACGAACATATCCAAGTATGACTTGAAAACCATGTTTGTCAAGTCCATAAAAACTGCAGGAGCATTCGTTAGTCCAAAATACATAACTACAAACTGATAATGACCATACCGCATCCTGAAGGCTGTCTTCAAGATGTCGCTCTCCCGAATCCTGAGGTGATGGTATTCGGACCTGAGACCTATCTTCAAAAAGCACTTGGAACCCTGAAGATGGTCAAACAAATCATCAATTCTGGGTAGAGGGTACCTATTCTTGATAGTGACTTGTTCAATTGTCGATAATCATACACATACAAAGAGAGCCATCATTCTTTCGGACAAAGAAAACTGGTGCACCCCATGGAGATTTGCTCGATCTAATGAAACCCTTCTCCTAAAGATCCTTCAATTGTTCCTTCAACTCTTTTAGCTCGGTTGGAGCCATTATGTAGAGAGGAATAGATATAGGTTGCGTATCGGGAAGAAGGTCAATAACAAAATCAATCCTGCGCTCGGGAGGGATTCCTAGTAAATCATTTGGAAAGACCTCTAGGAACGCACTCATTACCGGGGCTGACTGGATAGTCGGGGTCTTGGACTCAACATCCTTAACCCTAACTAGATGGTATACACAACCCTTAGAAATTATTTTCCAAGCCTTAAGATAGGAAATAAAATGACCTATAGGCACGGCTAAATTACCCTTCCACTCTGAAACTGACTCACCCGGAAATCGGAACTCCACCGCACAGGGTCTCCAGATGTGGTAACAGGTACGATGGCTATCTCCGAAATCGAACTCCACCGCACAAAGCTCCCAGCAATTAATGGAAGCATAACATTCATACAACCAATCCATGCCGAGAATAATATCAAAGTTATTCATGGCTAACTCTACTAGGTCTATGGTGGTGACTTATAATAATGTGGCTAGGCAACTTCTATATACTCGCCTAGCTACAACTTAGAATTACCAATGGAGTAGAGATCAGAATGGTTCTAACATACTGGAACCAACTCCAAATTCGCTAGGAAATATAAGGTGTCACAAAAGACAAGCAGCCACCGGATCTAACAAAGCATAAGCGTCAAGATGAAACACTCGTACAATACTAGCAACTACATCCGGAGAAGTCTCATGTTCTTGACGCGAGGTGAGGGCATAGAATCTATTTTGGCGCTGCTGACCTGGTAGCGTTTGAGCACGACCTTTATCATCACCCCGTCTATCCAATGGACATGCTCAACACATGTGTCAATCTACCACACCCATAATGTATATCCGAGCGAGCAAGCACTCCCCGGCATGACTCTTGCCATACTTCCCGCATGATGAAAATGTGCACTCTACCTACATGCCCCTCTGGTCCCTTGAACTTGAGGGCCTACTCCCTCTAATCACCCTTTGGGTCTGATGGAAACACTAGTTGATGATCGTGGCCGGGTTAGTGATCTTTGTTGAATCTGAGGGTGGTGACCACTACCGAATCTCTCGCCGAGTGAACCCATAGCCGTCTGTCTGTCCGTTTTGGCCTCTCTCTCTCAAAGCACCACCTCCATCTGCTAAGTGCAAACACTATTCGAAAAAGTCATTATCCATGAAGCATGGCAACTTCTACAATCTCATTCAAATAGTTCACTCCATGTACGAACCTGCTCACCCGAGCCCTCTAGTTAGTTACTAACTCTGGGGAGTATCTAGACAAATGGGTGAACTCCAAAGCATACTCCTGAACCGTCATCATCCCTTGCTTCAGATTCACAAACTTTGCTGCTTTAATCTCCTCAATTCCCTGTGGAAGAACCGATCCAGAAAACAATGAAACTCCTCCCAACCACTAGGACCTGCTCCCACGACCCTACTATCCCTCCATTGCTTAAACCAGATGTGTGCGACCCCCTTCAACTAATATTAGGCCAAATCAACACACTCCTCCCCAGTTACCCCCATTATCTGGGTGATCTTCAGAATCTCATCAATGAATTCATGCGGGTCCTCATCTACTTTTGACCCAAGGAACATCGGTGGGTTCATCCTTAAGAAATCTCTGACTCGTGCTTCTGCTGCATTTCCGTTTTGCGGGAGATGCGCCACTGCCTTCTGGTTGACCTGAGCGGTCAAGGACTGTGCTAGCATCTGAATGGCTGCCCGGAATTTCTCATGGGCAATTGGCTCCAGTGCATGGTGCTCCTAGATTGGTGGGGCTTGTTGGTGCCCATCTCCGTTGTCATCCTCGTGGCCGTTTCTATTTCCATTTCTTCTACCGTTAACTCTGCGGGGAGCCATGATTCTGCATTCGTGAATAGCATGAGTTAGAAGGATAGGGAGACATTTCATCGCACGACATAGGTTATGAAAGAAGGGGACATTTCCTAAATGTCTCGTAGCCTCTTCGTCATAAGTGTGGGCCGCTTAACACTAATGAAAAACACTCTACTTAAGGCGGCTTTCAGACATCCTAGGACACTTCAAACCTATTGCTCTGACACCATGTTTGTCATGAACTGAACATAGATACAGATTGCAACACGAGACAAGGAGCCCCGAGAGACTCCAAGTCGACCCATGGCGTGAACATACATCTAACTCAATCAAATAAAGTGGAATACTCAACATAATAACATAGCGGAAGCATAATCATGACATAACATAGAAAACAAAACGCACTTCATACATGACAACTGGATACTACATATAGTCTGAAAGCTTATAACATATTTGATGGGTTGATGGGACAACACCCCTAACTAACCTGACAAGTCTGGAATACTGAACATAAAGGATAACTGATAACAACTGGTACTCGGGATATGAGGACTCACCAATGAACTGGATGTTAACTCTGAGAATGAGCTAATGATGGTGGTGGGTCTGAAGATCAGAGCCAATATCATAAAACAATATAGCATAATGTATGTGGTCAGTACGTGGAATATACCGATATGCAAGGTATATAAAACAGATATTTAAAATACATAAAATTTAATAAGAGTAGGACATCATGCTCATAACATAAATATCATAATATAACATAAGGCTCAAGGTTTTCAAAACATTCATAAACCAGTCATAATCATAATAATAGGAGAAAAGCTTCATTAAGCGTAACTTGAGCCAAAATAATACGAATATAACCATGTATAAATCATGAGAAATAATGGGAGGACTCATCATAACTGAAACCATCATGGTAGAGCCTTACATGATGCCCCAACTATCTCATTCAAGTGGGCAGAGTCGTCCCAGGTTTTCCAGGCAAGGGACATACAATATGTGATATCACGAAAGAGGGGATCCATTAACATTATAATGTATCAATATGAACTTACAGTGGCACGTAGTTATGAGACACCGGCGTAGTCCTTTGAACGCCGGATTACTCGGTGCTAGACACTGCTCCCAAAAACATGCACATTAGGCTCGTATGTAAATCATATACATTATTCATGATATTCATTGTCAAATAAACATTAACATCATTGATCCCCATTTAAATACATGTTTATCAATGAATCAAGAGCCCATGAATCTGCTAACGTCATAAATAGATCAATCATGAAATCCATATCATAAATCATAAATCATACTTGAATATGTTGGCATTTTCCAAAAATTTAACATGCTTGAAAAATACTCAATTTCTTGAAAACATGATTATAAACATGGGAAATCTGAAAAAATGCTTTTCATTAATAACATCTCATCATACATGAACATTTATCATAAAATCTCAACTTTCATAAACTTCTCATAAATGGGCATTTAAATTTATAAACCTTGAAACATGATTTTACTGGAAAACAACGTGAAACTTGCCCATGATTCATAATTCAATAATAAAAACTCACTTAGATCATACCCATGTGAAGAATAAGAAATTTCATGTATTGGGTTAAAACCCCATAGAATCAACATAAGAATTTCCATGATTTAGAGAGAGATTGGGCATGGGTGTGAACGGATTCATCCATTCATAACCCTACATACATGGGGAAGATCTTATTTTACCACTCCTTGAAATCCCAATGAAGGATTGAAGGGAAGATTGAAGAAATCTAACTTGATCACCTCTTAAACCCCTTCAATATGCATGCATGCATGTGAATGAGCCTAGGATAGATTTTTCCCTCATAAAACACTGTATTTCGAGCCTTAAACGACGTATTTTAGGACCTTAGGCCTTAGGAATGATGAAAATACCCTTAATGAATTTTCCTGAAAATTCTGCACTAGCAGTGACAACGACCAATCCTACAGGTCGTGCCTTGATACCACGACTCGTGCCTTCATACCACGACTCGTGCCTTCATACCACGACTCGTGGTGTCTATCCGTTACATCACCTGCCAATTCTCAACTTCTCAGATTCTAATCCCACGAATCGATAGGACGAGTTGTTACATCATTCGATGATCTGTTGGATCCTCCCATTACTCCCCTTCACGGCCTGCACCTGGGCTTTCCCATGAGCCACACCACGACTTGTGACTCCTTACAATTAGTCGTGGTTTTCATCTGTCACCTCGACTGAAGATTTTCCTACTCCCTCCCACGGTTACATACCATGATCCGTTGTTTCTCACAATGAGTCATCCTACGACCCGTTAGTTCCTCCTAGACTAAGGACCAGTCTCACCACGGCCACAAACAACGACTCGTGACATCAAACCATGGGTCATTCCCACCTATTACTTCCAACTTTGGCCCTACAGTACCTTACCACAAACACCTCCTACGGGTCTCCACAACGACCCGTACCATGACTCGTTCTTTGAAAAATTTCCAAATTTCTGCCACTTTCCATTTTTAAATCTCGAGTCTAGTCTTAGGCACTTTCGGGTTATTACACTTTGTTAGTGTGTATTTTATTCTGAGAAGTCACACTTCTATATATACACAATTCTCCAAAGAGTTCTTCTTCCTTCCAATCTCTTTTACAGCAACACCTTTGCCCGCCTTGGAGTTCCACTCTGTGTAGGAGTCTTCTTTCAAGTTAATCTGTTGTATTTGTATGTATTGCAATTGAACTCCAACTCTCCTATTTCAACCATGTGTTGATTTTGCTGAGTTTTTTTTATACGTCTTATCAACTTATAAATTCACGCTCCTTTATTTCTTGACATTTCCAGCTCCTTTAACATTATATTCGACACTTAATTGGAACAACTTTACTCACCTGTTTCATCAACATGTTGTCAATTATCAAAACTTCATAGGACCCAACAAATTCTCCTTTTTGATGATGACAAGCACAATGNCAAATTCTCCTTTTTGATGATGACAAGCACAATGTCTTTTGCGCACTGACTTTACCTGTAGACAAAAATCACTTGATTGAAACAGGTTAGTCTATTGGATTATAAACATTGAACTGCCAATCATATTTATTTTTCTTCCCCGTTTTGGCATCATTGAAAAGCTGATTCAATGAATTACAGCCAAACACAACAGTCACACATTCTACTGCCACTGGGGCAATCACCAAGACAATCAGGATAATATTTATCATGACAAGGGCAGGCATTAAATAGTGCAATAGATAATAACCAATTTATGAGAAAATAATCAATTCATTCATAGCAAAAGATAGTTCTACATCACAACTAACACAATACTGAAAGCAAAAAACAACTAAGCCTGAGAGGGAAAACAATAAAACTAAGGAAAAACATGAAGGAGTCTGAGATGGAGGAGCTGAGGGAAGCAACTGGGACAGGCGTCGAATAGCATCAGCATTTGCAGCCCTTTCTGAGTCAAGTGTAGCTTGTAGCTTAGTGATTTTGGCCTGAAGAGATGCCTTTTCTTGAGCATGAGAAGCCTCCAATTCAGTTTTCTTTTCTGCTAAAGCATCACACATCCTTTGAAAAAGGGTATCTGCTCTCCTCATAAAAGCAGGTAGATCAGCATATTTCACATCCCCGAGCATATCCTTTGTTTTCTGAAAGGTCCATACTTTAATACGGACTGAATAGTCCTCAAATACGTGAGACAACCAAAATGCATAGGGGAGGGTATGTCTCTTGTCATCCTTAGTGAGTACCCGCTGCATATGCTTGACCATGAAGCTGGGTAAATCAATCTTGACCTCAGTGTAAAGAAGCTCCATTAAGGTGAGGTCAATATAATTTCCTCAGTCTTTCTCTTCTTTCTTGGGATGAGAATTTTATGTACAACATCAAAGTATAGTTGATGGAGGGGTGGCATTTCTTTATTTTGAACACTACGATGCCGGGTAAAAGTTGGTTGTCCTGAAAACTTTCTGCATCTCTAACAGAGGACAAATTATCCAGTGGTGGCCACTCAAATTTTACATAGTGATCCCATCTACCACTAGGAATACCCAAGATTCTTGTCAAGTCTTCAACTACCAGATGAATGGTAACTCCCCTGATAGTAGTGGAAAAAAAGAGAACCATTGGCAACTCCTCGAGCATAAAATTCAACAACCTCTGGCTTACCAAACTTTCTCTGTAAATCACCTTGAAGAAACAAGGATGTCCAACCTTGAGCTTACGACTTTTCAAGTAAAATGAACATCTCTGGACCACCAAAACCAGTCACCACCCTTCCTCTAAGAACAACACGCTTTTGAAAGTGGAGTAAATCAGAGTTGAGTATCAGAGAGGCCATAGGTGTTATCCTAGCAGACACATCATCATCAGAATCATCAAAATCAGTACCATGTGAAGGACCAGGTCGAGATACCCATTCTGATGATCGAGTTTTAGTAGAGGGAAAAGGGTCCTTTGAAGCCGAGGTGGAAGAGGGTTTGGGAGACAGTTTGGTAGAGGGCTTGGAAGAGTATTTAGAGAGGGGTTTCGGAGGGGGTTTGGAAGAGGACGTAGGAGGGTTCTCTGAAGTAGTATTAGCAAAAGAGGGGGATTTTAATGACCCAAAAGAAGAGGGTTTGGGAATGATCTTCTTGACCACCTTGGATTTTCGAACAGATTTAAGCAACACATCATTTGAAGAGGAGGATTTCTTTTGAACAGGAGGAGTTGTGGAGGATTTTTTCTTCTTGCTCTTTTGAAGAGCTTGTTCAAGATTTGCATCTTCCTGTCTTTTTTTGGTTCGAATGAGAGGAATTGGGATTGAACTGGTAGGTGAAGGGGTTTCATGGTCAGGTTCATCATTAGGGATGAGGAAAGGGGTTCCGAACATCTTTCTAAACTGAGTTTGAACTATTTGAGGAATCAAATCTACAATTGGGATTCCTTCATTTGGAGCAGTTAGAAGGGGAACAATTGTCACAGATTTTTTGTGAAGAACCAGACAGAAATGGTAGGATGGGTGAAGAAGAGGAGAACTGGGTTTTAAAGGCACTACAAGCAACAAAGTCAGACATTTTAATAGGAATAAGAGAGGGAATATTTGGATATGGAGTTTTAGATGAATGAACCACCAATTCATGAGATGAGGAAGTTTTTCTAAGGAGGAGGTTGAGGTGGTGTTTGAAGAAGAAGAGGCAAAGGTCATCGTGATAATCTTTGAGGATTCATTTGAGAAATTGTGAATGAGTTACTGTTAATTCGTCCAAACTTCCACTTTATAATAGAAAAAATGAGAGATGAAACGTGCGACGTGATTGATCTTAAATGGGTGGCAGTGGGAGACGTGATGGATGATGGGGTAGCAATTGCAGCTTTATGGGAGAGAGAAGAAGTAATAACGGTTAGAAAGAATTATGAGGGGATTGAACAATTTAGTTAGTTGTTTCACATTTGTAGTAAAACATCAATTGAGAGAGAACATACCTGATGACTATGAATTAATGCCCATAAGTGCTTTTCATCATCAAAATCCCTGCACAATTTTAATACAAAACTATGTCAAATTAAATTTTAAACGTGGAAGACACACAATTAAATGTGTAAAAATAGAATGAATAGCTAATTTAGCCATAAAACATAAAAATTTGCATAATCTAGCCAGTCATTGAAGGAGGCCTATGCAATCTTAATTATCCCCAAGTATAACCTGTTCCTTTCAAGATACTCCTTGCTTAAGGCTTTGGTAAATATATAAGCAATCTGCTCTTTAGTAGAACAAAACATAATTGAAATATGACCTTTCTCAACATTGTCTCTAAGGAAATGATGGCGTATGTCAATATGTTTAGTTCTCTTATGTTGAATTGGATTTTGGCAATGTTAATTGCACTATTATTATCACACATGATTGGAAAACATCCAACATCAATACCAAATTCTAATAGTTGTTGCTTGATCCATAGTAACTCTGCACAACATGATCCGGTCACCACATATTCAACCTCAGTAGTAGATAAGGCTACTGAGTTTTGCTTCTTTGTGGACCACAAGATCAGACATGGTCTAGTAAAGTGTGCCATCCCTGTAGTACTTTATCTATCAACCAGATATCCTGCGAAATCAGTATTTGCATATCCCACCAAAGAATAATTACTTCCTTTAGGGTACCACAACCCCAAATAAGTTGTTCCCTTCAAGTACCTCAAAATTCTCTTAATAGCCTTGAGATGTGATTCTTTGGGATTTTCTTGGAATCTAGCACACAAGCCAACACTAAAGACAATGTAAGGTCTACTGACAGTGAGATATAGAAGAGAGCCAATCATACCTCTGTAAAGCTTCTGCTCTACAGATGGACCTGATTCATCAAGGTCCAATTTGGTGGTAGTGGCAATAGGAGTATCAATCTCCTTTGCAGTCTCCATGTTGAATCTTTTGAGCAGCTTCTTCACATACTTCTGCTGATGGATTAGGATCCCAGTGGGAGTTTGCTTAATTTTTAATCCAAAGAAGAAATTTAATTCTCCCATCATGCTCATTTCAAACTCTCCATTCATTAGCTTAGCAAACTCTTGAGTCATGAGATATGATGTCATCCACATATACTTGCACAATCAATAGATCCTGTCCTTTTGTTTTCAAGAAGAGTGTATTTTCAATTTTCCCTCTTGTGTGCCCATGCTGCAACAAGAATTTTGAAAGCCTTTCATACCAAGCCCTAGGAGCTTGCTTCAGCCTATACAACTCTTTGTCGAGTTTGTAGGAAATTCAGAACTCTCTAAGCCTGGAGGTTGCGTTACATATACTTCCTCCTTTATGTATCCATTCACAAAGGCACTCTTAACATCCATTTTATAAAGAGTGAATCCTTTGAAAGCTGCAAAGTCTATGAGTAATCTGATTGCTTCAAGTCTTGCAACATGAGAAAATGTCTCATCATAGTCAATCCCTTCTTCTTGATTATAACCTTGCCCACCAATCTTTCTTTGTTCCTTGTAACTGTTCCATGCTCATCTATCTTGTTTTGAAATACTCGTTTTGTGCCAATTATAGATCTTCCTTCAGGAGGAGGTACCAGGTGCCACACTTTACTTTTTTCAAACCGGTTTAACTCTTCTTACATAGAGAATATCCAATCTTCATCAAGAAGAGCCTCTTATACCTTCTTAGGCTCAAGTTTGGATAAGAAGGCATTAAATGCACACAAGTTTTTCAACTCTGATTAGGTTGTGATCCCAGAAGTGAGATTTCTGAGAACATTTTCAATGGGATGTGAATCCTTATATTTATAACTTTTCAGCATCAAACCTTTTGAGGTTCTTGCATTATGAGTTGGTTGGCTGCACTGATGTTTGGTCAGCTTCATTATTTGTTGTTCCTCCTGTTAGTGAGCCCACATTCTATTCTACAATTAAAGCAGGTGATGCAACTTATTCCTAGTATATTCATCAGTTTCACTTTCATCCTGCATGTTAGTCTCAGGCATACCACAAGATTCATCAAAAACAACATGCACACTTTCCTTAACATAGTTTGTTCTTGTATTTAACACCCTATAAGTTTTACTGTGTTGAGAGTAACCCAAGAAGATTCCCTCATCACTTCGGGCATCAAACTTTCCCAGATTATCTTTTCCCTTATTATGAATGAAGCATTTGCACCCAAAAATTTTAAGATGAGCAATATTAGCCTCCTATCCTTGAGTAATTCATAGGGAGTCTTCTCTAACATGGGTCTATTCGTACATCTATTCATTATATAGCATGTAGTATTTATAGCCTCAACCTAAATACTTTTTGCAAGGTTATTTGCAATCATCATTGTTCTAGCCATATCTTCTAAAGTACTATTTTTCCTTTCAACTACTCCATTTTGTTGTGGTGTTCTTCGAGCAGAAAAATTGTGATCTATTCCATTTAATGAACAGAATTTTAGGAATTTTGCATTTTCAAATTCTATGCCATGGTCAAATCTTACGGAGATTAAAGAGTTGCCTATCTTCTTTTCCATCTTTTTAACAAAAACAGAGAAAGCATCAAAGGCATCATCTTTAGAAGCTAAAAACAGGGTCCAAGTGAACCTGGAGTAATCATCAACAATGACACAAATGTACCTTTTACCACCTCTACTCCTTACTTTCATTGGTCCATAAATATCCATATGCAACAGGTCCAGACACTTGTTTGTGCTGACTTGATTCTTTAATTTGATGATGATCTCACCTGCTTCCCCCTCACACAAGCACTACAGACTTTGTCATTTTTGAACTTAGTTTTAGTCAAGCCTATAACAATGTCCTTTGAAACAAGTTTCTTCAACTGTCTCAAACTAGCGTGCCCAAGTATTTTGTGCCAAAGAAGGGGATCACAATCCATTGCACTAAGACAAGTCAGATTAGTACTAGGCATTCCCATGATGTCTGCCTTGTATATATATATTTTTTGTCTGCATGCACTTAGTACAATTTCCTTTGTATGCAACCTTTTGACCTTACATCCTGCAGAAGTAAAAGTTACCTTGTTGCCCTTGTCACACAACTGAGATATACTCAGTAGATTATATTTCAATCCATCAACATAGTACACATCTTCTAAAGCTTTTGTTTCCGAACTTCTAATTTTGCCAATTCCAGTAACAGTACCCTTTTTTCCATCTCCAAGGGATACATTACCCCCTTTTAGTGGAGTGAGTGAAAGGAATTTTTATTTATCTGCAGTCATGTGTCTTGAACAAGCACTATCCATGTACTAAAGTTTTCTCCCTTTCACTCTCACCTGCAAAATAATTCAGGAGTTAGTTTTAGGAACCCAGACAAGCTTGGGTCCTTTTTTGTGATTGAAAGGGTAATCAAGTTTCTTTTTTCCCGGTATGGCAACAAGTTGTTAGACCTGTTTCTACGAGCAGTTTTATACTTATTTCCTTTAGCCAACAAGGTACTCTTGTTTTTGCTTTTGGATGCTACTGTACATTCAATGGTAGGATGACCATTTTTACCACACAAGTAACACATATCATCAGTGACACTTGATTCTTATGAAAACCTATTCCATTCCTTTCATTGTGAGCCCTTCCACTTAGATTATTTATAATTCTAGACGACTTAGTCCACCTATTAACTTTCTCAAGATCAACTTTTAGCCTTAAAACTTCCAAACCCAATTTTCTTACTTTTTTCTTTTCACAAAAATAATCAATTTTACAATGCTTGAGGTCAGACTCGATCCTTCTTAGATTCTCACTTACTTCTTCCCTTTGAGATGAAGATTCTTTCAGATTTTTACTAGAAGACTCAAGTTTTATAATTTGTTCCTTCAAAGCACAATTTTCATTATTAGTGATATCTTTACCATTTTTAAGATTAATGAATTCAAACTTTAAACTAGAAAGAGTATTGAATAATTAATATATATCAAAAGTGACTTCTTGGAGTTTATCCACTACAGCATTCATCATAGAGATAAGTTTTCTTTTAGATAGAGTGTGGATGTTTTCGTTTAGGTCAGAGATGCTTATCTCATATACTTTTCGTCTTCTTTAAGATCAGAGTCTCTTAGAGCCATGAATGTAGTTTCATCAACTTCAGTGTCAGACTCGTCAGATTCAGATCCCTAAGCAGCCATCATTGCATAACCTTCTCCTTCGTTTTTTCCTTTTCTTTCATTTCTTTTTCAGCTTTCTCCTTCTCAACCCTCTCTTTTCTCCAGTCAATATCCTAGAGTGGACATTTTATAATCATATGATCAATTTTGTAACATTTGTAGCACCTAGTTTAGGACTTCTCATTGGAACGATTTTTTCTACCCGATCCTTTCTTGTCATAGCCTTTTTCTTTCTTGAGGAATTTTATAAACTTCTTTGCTAGAAAAGCTATGTGATCATCATCACAATCAGACTCATCTCTATCACAGGCCTTAAGATCCAATGACTTTTTTTTTGAAACATTCTTCTTAGAATCATCCATGTTCATCTCGTGCGTCTTCAGGTTATCTACCAACTCATCGAGCGTCATGGTACAGATGTATTTAGCTTCCCAAATAGCAGTGACCTTTATATCCCATTTTTCCTTAGGAAGGATCCTTAAGACTTTGTCAACCTGTTCTTCAGTGATGAGTACTTTTCCCAAGGAGGATAGTTCATTTACTAGAGAGGTGAGTCTTGTGATCATTTCTTGCAAAGACTCACTTTTCTTCATCTTGAAAATTTCATATTCAGTAAATAGCATAACAACTCTGAACTTCATGACTTCACTTGTTCCTTCATGAGCATTGATCAAGGCATCCCATATCTGAAATTCGGTTGTGCTCATCAGGACTCAACCCACATACAAGGATGTTCTTTGCTTTATCATTCTTCTTGATATCCATCAAGTCATCAACAGTAAATTCAGACCTTACTTTTAAAACTTTGAATCCATACATCGTCTTCTTTGAAATAACAGGTCTAGTAGTGATCCAATCCCACAACTCATAATCTTTAGCTTGGATAAAATTTTCCATGCGAGCCTTCCACCAAATGAAATATGAACCGTTGAAAAGAGGTGGTCGAGTGGTTGACTTCCCTTCACAGTATCCAATAGGTGGTGCAGAATTCATTATGATCTATTTTAGGTGTTAGCTTTTTTAAGATAAACTTGCTCTAATACCAATTGATGGGTTGCACGACCTAAGGATTCGTCTTAAACTTAACTATTTGACTACGAATGAAACAAGTCGTCAGACGTGTTTCACTTGAGTGAATAAGAATAGTAAGTAATAAGACAAAGAATTTAGCGTGAAAAACACTTGGCTCAAAAGGTGAAAAATCACAACCTGTACTCCACAGGATTTTCTCAAACTTTACTAACTCCAAGAGCCTCTTCAATCAGTAGATTACAACTCTTGTAATCTAAAGGAATTATAAACTCTAATTCCTAGTTGCTTACACTCTTACTCAGTAAAAAATATTTCCAAACACTAATGTCTTCCTAGTAACACTACTTGAAGACCAAATCTTCTTAATCCAGTTTATAACTTACTGAATTAAGAATACATCAATTACAACTCAATGAAAAACTCCTAGTACAAGATTGCTAATTCAAGCTTAACACTTTACTAGAACAAGTTTGTCTAATTCTTCACACTCCGATTGTTGCAAGAATCTTGTTCGGACCCCCAACTACACGCAAGTGCACGTGGTCGTACAAGTAGTAAAATGGTTTTATTTCAAGCCAAGTATCGATCCCACAGGGACTGTAATATGGTAGTAATTATCCTAAATGCTAGTGAACAATTTCGTTATGAAGGTAGACAACCAAACAAATAATTCTTTTGAGTTAAGATTAATTGTTAATGTGAACCTAAGTAAATATTGTAAATTAAAGCGATCAATAGCAATGAACAAACGGAGGTTAAGGCGGACATGCAGGGTTGTAATTTATTAATTAAAATCCGTCAATCTTCTCTTTGATTGTTAGTCGATTAATAACCCATGGATTGTATCTTTCAACTCCTCACAATTAAAGAATCATAGAGACTTACATTACACATTTACGTGATGCAAAACCCCCATGCTCAGCTATACATAACAAATTCCATAAATGACAAATATGACATTACGGATATATTTCTATTCTGAGCGTAAATCTTCCCTTAATTTCTCAATCAAGAAGAGGTCATATTCCACCAATTCACTTCTATCTAATTAGTCTCCTTTGGAATCAAAGTGAAATTCTAGAATATATTAACAACGGCCAAACATTAACGTAGTAAAAACAAGAATTGGTAGAACAACCTTTATAGAGAAGATCAAAAGTTGAAATAATCATTCATTACATTCTTGCAATTATCCTCAGCCTCGGCAGGGGTTAATTAGCCACTCATTTGCGGATTAAACATCTTCAAACATTAGAATTCATACTAGCAATTGAAATTAAAGAGAAAAGGGAAGAGAATTAACCCTAGTAATTCTTCTTCTCAGCTTGCCTACTATCCCGTTCTTGTCAAATATCGGATACCTTAAAATAAACCTAAGTGTGCTATTTATACTAGTGAGAATTTTTCTGGAATAGCGGTAGCATTGCACCCACGGAGTGTATCCGGGCCACGGCCCTATCGCGGCCTTCAGCGGAACTAAGCTTCTAGGTAATTTTCTTCAGCGTGGCATGGCATGTATCGCGGAGCCTCACCTCCGTGCCATGGTGCCATCGCGCACCTCCACTAGAACTTGGGGTTCGGGATAATTATCCTCAACGTGTACAGGTGTATCGCGAACATCGGCTCATAGCACGGAAACTGCTGTAGCACCTCCACTGGAATTTGATATACAATTCACCTCTAGGTGGGCGCCCAGTGATGGTAGCGTGAGCCACGTTGCCTCCATTGCGGGCACCAAACTGGCCCATTTCCGCATGGAGCTTCCATTGCTGCCAGGAGTCCATTTCCACACTTTCACTTGTAGATTAGCTTCCAAAATTCTTCTAGACTTTAAAACAACACTAATCATGTTGGTTAGTATAAATCCATTTACATACAAATCACATGAGAATGCACACATAAAAGGGATAAACGGTAGAAATGAAGTATTAAGGTATCGGCTTGGGCATGCAATTATGCCAAGATCACCTACCCACACTTAAAACCTTGTTTTCCTCCCGAACAATCCTTTAACATCTCATGCAATTTAAGCCCACGCATAGCTAATTTAGTGAGACCATTCAAGCTACGACTATAAGGATTATTTAAGATAGCAAATCATCAAGAGAGCATGCCCCTAGTGTTTTACTCCAATAATATAAAAATCACATTAAGACCTCTAACTATAAGAGATGACCGATCTTGGCAAACTCGTGCAAATCAAGCATCAAGACATCCATTACGAATGTTACATCTATCATTAAGCATGTGCCCTCACAACACGAAGTTACCCATATTGCACTCATAAAATTTCAAAGCACTACATGTAGGGGTATGTGAATAGGATTATACTCGCTCACAAGGAATTCACATGCATCATGTTGTGAACCATAAGCTTGCCCTTAGTGTTTTACTTCACTTGTCTAATTTAAGGATGCATGACGTAAGATCACGTGGACTTAATGAGTTGTAATGTAAATAAGGAACTTGTAAGTCTTGGGCACAGCTTGATAATAGTAACTAGCTACGAGCATTTTTAATACATCACATTCATTACGAGCATTTGCTTCCTCTATCCTCTCACTCTTGAATTTTCTCTTTGTTTGTTTCATTAGCACGAAGCACACCCAACTTACTAGCAAAGAGTATTTAAGCAACTTTTTTCATTCATTGATTTTCTTACTATCTACTAATAATTAATCAATTCCAAACATGTGCACCTTTGACCTTTTCTTTAACTTTCACAACTTCAGCTTTCCCTTAAGTTTCAAGCTTCTCACTCCTTCACTCTTTGAGAAAATTGTTTTTCTTAAGCGCTTAGGAGTTTGGATCAAATTCACTGGCTAATGCAAAAAGTTAGCTTGGTTTGTATCTATCAAATAATAGGCTAAAGGCTCAATGGGGCTAACTAGGATTTAACCTTGAAGGGAGAAACTTTTGGTTCATTCAAATAAATGCCTACATCCTTTCCTACAATCCACATCCTTGTTCGTTTAATATACACACCCGAGACAAGTTTAGAACTTCACAATAGCATGGAATAGCAAAAGAAACTCACACTCCTTTGTGTGCTCAACTTAAGACCTATTCACAAACTCTTCAATTCGTTAATTACAAGATTTCACTATTAAGCCTTGATCACCTGAGAATCGGAATTCTAGGGCCTCAGAGGCATCATATTTAACACATTGGCATGCTTCCATCCGAATCACACTTGCATCTTACAATCATGTGCGGCACATAACAAGAATGTCGAACCATTAATTAGCTACCGTTTGGGAAACAAACGAAGAAAAATCTAAACCTATCGTTCAATTTTTTCATAGATGGTCGTATCCATCCATCATAAGGAGCAGTCTCTATCTAAGACCGTCGGTTCAAAGAGGACTATTCTCGGAAAAGCACTTACAAAGCAAAAACCGAGGCAAACGAAAAATTTGATATAAAAAATTAAATATAATCCAAAAATTTACATCACGAGAAAATTTACACATCATGACGACTGACAACTTAATATTTATTACAGCAATAGCTACCCACCGAGTTTCATCAATCGTATAACATGAAACACGACGAGTCACGAGTAACAAACTGACAGCTTAATATTTATTACAACACCGACTACCACAATTTCATCGGTCGCAAAATGGAAGCACGAGTCACAGGGTAACAATTAGCACAACCACAAACACAAACAACTAGCACCTAACTACTACCTTTACACTTAATCGGAACCTTTGTCCCAAGTGTTCATAGTTGCAATTAAAACAAGAGTTTGGGTGAATTGTAACTCCATGATCAATCAAAATACTCAATCTCTTCATCGAGTGCCGGCGCCTTATCGCCAAGATCGGGTCGTCCCCACGTAGTCCTCCTCAGGCTACGATATGCGAGTCCTCTCAGCCGTGTTTCCTCATCGATATAGGGGATGTCATCATCCACGGGATCTACATCTGGGCCCCACTTGGCATAAGCTTGAGTATGCTCATTGAATGGATAATCCACGTCGGCGCACAATTCATCCTCAGTTGCGGGTCTTCCGCCAATGCGCGAGTATGACATCGCATCCATTATATTCGTGCCATGTATTGGTCATCCAGATCATGTTAACAAGCTAGTGTAATCACATGCCCATATGTAGTATCAGGAGTGCCTTGGTTTTAGTAACATCCAAAGCACACTGTCAATCGAGGAATGTAGTCCGAGGGCCTCTTCTTCAATACGTGGCCCATGAGGAAAGTGGTGAAGACCACCAAACCATCTGGATGCCGATGCGGTCGGGCTCTCTTCATGGCAGAGATAATCACCTCCGCAACATTAATTTCCAGCCCTTTCATTAGTGCATAAACCGAGACAAACTCTATCTGGGTGACATCGAGTCATGTGCACCCAGAGATGGAACAAGAGCAAACTATCATCTTCAACCGTACTCAGGCTTCCTACTTCATTTGGGAATATGGCAATGTCCGATGGTAGCCCCTTTCCTTGTGCCGACTCGGCACAGTTTGTATTCGAGGCTCCACATAAAGTACTCTACGATATCGGCGTATGATGGGTGTTCGGTTAGCGGAGGACATGGCCCGTCTTGTGTCCCGTGCCCCCCAGTGCATTTAAATGGTGTGGTTCAAAAGTAACCACACCGCCTACGATCTTGATGGTGTGTTGCACAAAGTCGGGTTCCGATTGGCGTAGAATTCCTGGATAAGATGAAGATTGCACTCTTTGGGTTCTTCAAAAATGAAGTTTAACCCGGTGTCAATCCTATGTAGAATCAGGTAAATTCTGTGCTAGTGGCTCCCGTGCTATCTGTTCCTCAGGGAAGTACTTGGTTTCCTTGTGTTTGGAATACCATTTCTTCCCCTCATCTATCACCATCTTGTTCCATCTTGCCGGTGCCCTGAGGAGCAGTGGTCTTTGCTTTGGCTCTTCTTGCCCAGTTCTTACTCTTTTACTGTGGCCTAGATGTGGATGCGCACTTGCCTTTATCCTTCCTTACAGACATTTGTCACAGTGCATTCAAAAACATACGGTTGAGATGTTATTCCAAGGCATAATTATTTCTACGGCCCAAGGTTGGGCTTACTTTGATCACCCCACTTAGTCATTAGCGCGAGTCCAACACAATTCGACAAGAACATTCATGTTTTCTCGGTTCTTAATTCTGACATTATCCGATTGCATTCATACAAGTCGATGGAACAATTTCTTTGTACTACTCGGACTTCATACAATGCGTATGATTCCTCCATCGATTGATTATATAATAATGAGCACATTGCACTTTGCGCACAACAACCTATGATCATTCCCTACTTTCATCCCCAAAAATCCATCTTCTACCATAGCATAATTCAACACAATCGTGTGTTTCAATTCAAACAACGTACACTGACCCAAAATATCTCCATTCTCATTACCATTTCTTCTTCTTCCTATTAAGTTCTCAACCACAGTTATCAATATTGTAAGATTTTTAACAAATAATGTAACTATTGAGTTAATCTAATCACAACGATCATATAAACCTCATTCATCCATAACTTTCAATTGATTACACACTTATTAATCATGGGGAAGAATTTCATCAAATAAAACATATTCACGAATCAAAATATTCAGCAATAATGAGAAAAAATTAGAGAACATACCTTTACTTGATGAATTCTAAGAAAAATCGAAGAAATTTTATCACTATAGGGTCGTGGCGTTGAGGGAGTAGGGGTTTTGGGGTGTTGGGCGGAGGGTTTGAGGAAATGGGGAGAAATAATTAAAGGATTTGGGGTTAAAGGTTGATTTCGCACGGGTTTACCCAGTGACAGTGACAGAGCGAAATGAGCCTCAACATCACGGAGGCCATCGCGGAGGCTCCTTTAGAATTGTTAAAAATTCCGGAATGCACCTCAATGTTTCACGGAGGTGTGCGGAGGTCCTCTGCAGTGACACGGAGCCAATTCGAAGGCTCTCTTGGACTTTTACGCCCAAGTTTTATTTTCTTACCTTGATTTTCCCTTTGCACTTTTGTATTTTGGCCCTCCATTTCACCTGAAAATCATCCAAATACAAAAATTTGTTAGAAATCATGGGTCGCCTCCCAACTATTTCCAGTCCTTTTGTCTCTTTTTTGCCTTTTTCAATAATCCTAACTAGTCCCCATTACATTACATTCACGGGTTGCCTCCGTGCCGCGCACACAGTTTCTGCGTCGCGGCTCGTGCTTCTCATCCTTAATCATCTACTAAAGTGATAGACATATTCTCAAATAACGTCTTCACCCCGGTAGTGCTTACATCTCTGCCCGTTCACCGAAAATGTGGCACTTTTATCCTCTTGCCACAATTCAACGGCCACGATGTGGGATCATTCTCACAACTTCAAGCGTACGAACCACTTGGACCCGCAACTTCCTGGGAAGGTTTCAACCTCGAGTTGAACAACAGCACTTTTTTCACCTGGCTCAAGATCGGGATGCACCATGTTCTGTCGTGCCGCCTTTTAGTTTCTCCTTGTAGCATTTAGCACTTTCATAGGCGTGCCATGAAATTCATCTAACTCATTAGATGCATCAACCTCTTTCTGCTGGCTGGGATTCATGTTTAGCTTTCTTACGACCCCAAAAAAGCTCGATGTTCTCGGCTCCACCAGTGCCAGATTACATGCCTTTCCATAAACCAATGCATGCGGAGAAATCCCAATGGGTGTCTTGTATGCGGTTTTGTAAGCCACTAATGCATCGTCAAGTTTGCTTACTTGATCAATTCATTGTGCATTCAACATTTTATGAAAAGAATCTTCCCGGGCTATCCTGTTTGACACCTCCACTTGCCCACTAGTTTGGGGATGATGCGTTGTCGCCACCTTGTACCACACCCTAATTGCCCAGCTATGAGTTTTTGAAACTGCGTTCACAAAATGAGCCTCCATCATGATAATAGGCTCAGGCGTCTGGGGCTTGGTGAAATGCGGCTTCTTCATAAGTTACGTCACCACCTTGTTGTAGTTCTGGGACAAGCTACTACCTCGACCAACTTAGACACGTAGTCCATTTATATACCAAGATGTAATGATTACCAAATGACCGGTGGAACGGGCCCGTAAAATCTATCCCCAGCCATAAAAAACCTCGAAACTTCTAATATACGAGTCAATGGCATCTCTTGTCTCCAGCCGATTGTTCTGTTCTTTGACATCTATCACATTTTGACATAAGCGCCCAGCGTCTCGAGCAGTGTGGGCCAAAAGAAACCTTCTTGTAGCACCTTGTGAAGGCATTACCGCTCCTCTGTGATGACCTCCATATAGCGATGAATGACAACTCCTCAGCCTTACGCAATATGACTTTACGGAATGCATCGCCTCATCACTTATCCGGTCCTGCTTAAACGGATATGGCTCATCCACATGTAGTACCAGAATCATGCCTCGGCTCAGCTTCCTTTGATGAGCGGTTGCCTCGAGGTGGGTATACTCCACTTACCGGCCAAGTTCCATGATATCTGCATACGAGGATTTCGGCTTATTGCAAAAGAGTTGCTCATTGGGGAACTCTTCTCGTGCTATCACAGCCTTCACATGCGAATGGCTCTCCAATCGCGATAGGTGATCTGCAGCTTGATTCCTTCCCTTTATTGTCGGATGTCTAGATCAAACTCTTGTAGAAATAATATCCGTCGATCGGCTTGGGCTTCGCATCGTTCTTGCCAAACAAATGCAATTCTTTTGCATGATCGGTATATACCACCACTTTTGAACCCACCGGATAGGATCTGAACTTGTCAAATGCAAACACTAAAGCCGGCATCTCCTTCTCATTGACTATATAATTGACTTGGGAAGCGTCAGAATGTTTTTCTTGCGTAATAAATGGAATGAAAAATTTTATTCCTCTGTTGCCCCAATAAAGATCCTACGGCCCCGTCACTTGCATCACACATCAACTTAAAAGGATGTTCCCAATCGGGAGAAATGAGAATAGGTGCTTCCACCGACTTTTGTTTTAGCTCCTCGAATGCTTCTACAAAATCCTTGTCAAATTCGAACTTCACCTCTTTTTCTAGAAACGGTATATCGGTCTAGAAGTAGAAGTTCTTGATGAACCGCCTGTAAAACCTAGCATGTCCTAGAGTTCGAACTTTCACGGCTTTTTGGTGGTGGTAGCTTTTCAATCACCTCAATCTTTGCACGATCGACTTCTAACCCTTTGCATGACACCTTATGGAAAGAGCGATACCCTCTGGACTAAAAGTAGCCTTTCTCAGTTGAGCACCGAGGTTTGAGTCTTCACATCGAGCTAACATCTTGTCAAGATTCTACGAGACTCATAGCAAATGGTGCCGAAAACAAAAAGTCATCCATAAATACCTCGACGAATCTTCCACCATATCATGGAAGATCGCTATCATGCATGTTTGGAATGTGGTGGTGCATTACATAGACCAAAATGGCATTCGGCTTGAAAGCATATGTCCCATAAGGACATGTAAAAGTGGTTTTCTCCTGATCCTCCGGTGCTATGGCTATTGCAGTTAGAGCCGGAATACCCATCCATAAAACAATAATATTCCACGACCTTCCAACTTGTCAAAATCACGATCAATAAATGGAATAGGATAATGATCTTTCCTCGTGGCCTCGTTGGGCTTCACGTAATCCATGCAAATTCGCCATCCGTGACTATGCATGTGGGAGTGCGCTCATTCTTTTCATTTGGTGACCACGGTCATCCCTCCTTTCTTTGGAGCATGGCAGGCTGGGCTAACCCATTCCTTTGTACGAGATAGGATACACACCTGCGTCAAGCCATGATCACTTCCTTTCGGCCATCTTTCATCACTAGGTTCAACCTCATTTGATGTTGAGTTGGCTTGGATCCTTCCCATGAATATCCTATGTGTGCGGAAAAGAGTGGACTAATTCCCTTGATGTACGACATCGCAACCCATTGCTCTTCATCTGGGACCACTTAGTGCATGCTCAACTGTGCATCTCTCGATTAAATGTTGCGAAATGATGAGCGCGAGTGTCATCTTCCTTGAAAATACATCTTTGAGATGTGGAGGCAATGTATTTAACTCCAATTTCGATGCCTCCTCAATTGATGGCCTTGGAGAGGGTTTGAAGGACCTCTTCCATGTTGAGAATCCTCAACTACGAAAAACCATTTTGGCTCATTCGGAGTACGCACCATCTCATATGTATGCTTGTCCCAAAATGATCGTAGCCCACCAAGGCACCATCTCATATGTTACCTTGTCCCCAAAATGATCATTAGCCCACAAGGCTCTCTCCAATAAGGTCTGTGAGTCAACAATGAAGGGTCGATTCACGATTTAGAACAGCATTCTTGATAGCTCCTCGCCAAATGACGGTGTTCATGGCCTTGTACACATCAAAAACCTCTACTTTGTCATGCGCTCGCATGGTTAGTTTCCAATGACCACATCAATTAATGCTCGCCAGGTTTCCAGAAGGGCCCCAAAATAAATGGGACTTCCGCATGTCGGCTCAAAATCCCGAGAATTATAAAATTCAGGGAAAATGAGGGAGCCCACTTGCACTAGAACATCCTCACAAAACCATCGGAGTCGGCCAATGAGCAGTCGGCTAGGCGCAAGATCACAGTAGTTGGTCTAGGGATGCCCAACCCCAACTTCTTAAACAACGTGTTGGCATCAAGTTTATGCTTGCTCCACAATCACACAATCAGCAAGCTTGAATAGATTGCCCAATTGTAATACGAATAGTAAAGCTCCCAGGAGCCTTGAGCTTTGTCGGCAATCTATTCTATATTCAGGAGGTGCACTCCTTAGTAAGCGCCACTATAGCGTACTCCGTCAATCTACTTTTGTTTGCTACAATGTCCTTGATGTACTTGGCATATTCGGCACTCCCTGAAAAACATCAGCTAAAGGAAATTATTATGTACCTATTTCAACACTCCATGAATTTCTTGAAAACTGAGCTTCCTCCTTGTGCTTTTTAATCTCTAAGGAAATGGGGCGTTGGTCTTTCTATCTAGGCTGCCTTTCTTCCCTCCATCATGTTTCCTAAATGTAGCTCAGTTGTTTGGGGTGGTCTTTGCAGTTCCACCTCCTTGAGTTGAGTTCCACTCCTTGTAATGGCATTGGCTTTGTAGGATTTGGGTCGTATCTCTTAGTAATCCTCCTCGGTACGGTGTTTTGAGCTCCGGCTAAGCGTCCAAAATGATATTCCAATGCCTTTGTAGCTAGCTGGCGATTTTCATGTCGGCTAACTTTACATGTCCCATTTGCATACGTGGCAGTTGCTATTATGGTTTTGAACATATCCTCAATGTTCTTGGGTGGAGGAGGAGGTGCATTGTTTCCTCTATATTGTGACTAAAATTTTTGATGCCCCCTTGGTTTCTCTGCACGCCCTAATTTGAACTCTGTCATGATGACTAGTACTCCCCATGAAAAATTGGATGATTCCTCCAATTTGGGTTGTAAGCTACATTTGCCATCTTGTTTCTCTGGATATTTCCAACAAAATTCCATAGAATTTGGATTGGCACCACAACACTCGGTAGTGTTCACTGCTTCCACCAGAGAAGCTGCTTTCACCTCCAATAGCACAGCAGGGCTGTATGTCCCCAGCTCAAGCTCACCTGCAAATAGGTGTGGGTGTTACCATAACTATCTATGCAGCAACAAGCGGCAAAGGCCATCCACCTCGGGCCACACTTGGCTTTCTTTTGCTACTCCTCGAGTTGAATCTGCATTCCATTTGGATTTCCTGTGAAATACGGGTTTAATAAAGTGTAAAGCTCTTGTAGGTCTTCTCGATACTTGCCCACCGGTGATGAATCTAACAAAATCTTAGTAGTAGGTTCCAAACCCTCGATGAGCGTATGCACCAACACATAATTATACTTCGGTGATGATGAGGACAATCCCTTAGCATTGACAAGACCTCTCCCAAGCCGTGCAAAATCTCGCCCTCTCTCTGTTTGAAACTTAGAATGCGACTTCTAAGTTTGTTTGTCTTCACTGATGGAAAGAATGCATTATCAAAAACTTCCTTGCGAGGTCATCCCAAGTAGTGATAGAACTTTGTGGTTCGGCTTTCAACCACCTCTTTGCTTCCCAGCCCGGTGAAGGCAGAGATAATGTAAGCCTCACATAGTCGGATGATAATCCGAGGATATAGGTGTCAGCATCTCCAAAAAGTTTTGGAGATGTTGTTGTGGATCTTCATGAGGAGACTGTAAATTGCTCGGTGTGCAATAAGCTGCACCATGTGCCGCGAGTTTGAATCTCCCTCCACAGCTCAGTCTGCGAATCTTGGATGTTACATTATTCGTGTGGGATTGCCAGCAGCGGGCCAGGTCTTGCTGCCATCTCTTCAGGCACAAAAACTTCCCTTACAATCGGTGGTTCTTGTTATGCTCGGGTACTGTCTTAGCAAGCTGTGACTTCTTCTCTAGAGCTTCCCTTCTTTCTCGATGAAATTGTCTCTACGGCTCAATAAATGAATCCACCAACTCCTTGTCTCTTGCAGCGTTCGAAAAAATTGGTACTTGCAGAAAGGCTAAGATCAAGTTGTCAAAAATTATATCGAACTTGTAAACTAACACCTAAGAATTAAATAACCAATTGCCGATCCCACGGCGAGCGCCAAAAACTTGTTCGGACCCCCAACTACACGCAAAAGTGCATGTGGTCGTACAAGTGAGTAAAATGACTTTATTTCAAGCCAAGTATCGATCCCACGAGGAATTTGTAATGGTAGTAATTATCCTAAATGCTCGTGAACGATTTCGTTATGAAGTTAGACAACCAAAAAAGCAAAATGCTTTTGAGTCCAAGATTAATAGTTAATGTGAACCTAAGTAAATATTGTAAATTAAAGTCTCATCAATAGCAATGAACAAACGGAGGTTAAGGCAAACATGCGGGGATGTAATTTGTTAATTAAAATCGGTCAATCTTCTCTTCGGTTGTTAGTCGATTAATAACTCATGGATTGGATCTTTGAGCTCCTCACCAATTAAAGAATCATGAGACTTACATTACACATTTCTGTGATGCAAAACCCCATGCTCTAGCTATACATAACAAATTCCATAAATGACTAATATGACATTATAAATATGTTCTATTACGAACATAAATCTTCCCTTAATTTCTCAATCAAGAAAAGATCATATTCCACCAATTCACATCTATCCAAGTAGCCTCCCTTTCGGAATCAAAATTGGATTTCTAGAATATATATTAACATTGGCCAAACATTAACGTAGTAAAAACAAGAGGTGGTTGAACAACCTTTATAGAGAAGATCAAAAATGGAAATAATCATTCATTACATTCTTACGAATTGTACTCAACCTCGGCAAGAGGTGAATTAGCCACTCATTTGCGGATTAAATATCTTCAAACAAGTAGAATTCGTACAAGCAATTGAAATTAAATAGAAAAGGAAGAGAATTAACCCTAGTAATTCTTCTTCTCAAGCGCCTCCTATCCAATCTTACTCCAAATGTCGAGATACAGCAAATAAAACCTAAGTGTGTTATTTATACTAGTGAGAATTTTTCCCGGAATAAGCGGCAACGTGGCACGGGTGTATCGCGGAGCCTCAGCTCCATTCTGCCACGGCCTATCGCGGACCTTCATGGAACTCGGAGCTCGGTAGCTTGTCTTCGGCATGGCACGACATGTATCGCGAGTGCCTCATCTCCCGTACCATCGCGCACCTCCACTGAAATTTGGGGTTCCGGATAATTGTCCTCAGTGGCACGGAGTGTCGCGGAGCATCAGCTCCGTGCCACGGGTATCTGCGCACCTCCAGCCCCGGAATTTGATATAAAAATTCACCTCTAGGAGAGGAAGCTGCTCGCGATGGTAGCGTGACACGACCTCCGTCGCGGGCCTCAAACTGATTCATTTCCTTGTCGACTTAAGCTTCTTGCTTCCGAGTCCATTTCCACACTTCACCACTTGTAGTTTAGCTTCCAAAAATTCCTTCTAGACTGCAAAACAACACTAATCGTGTTGTTTAGTATAAATCCACATTTACATACAAATCACATGAGAATGCACACATAAAAGTGGATAAACAAGTATAATGAAGTGTTAAAGCATCACTTGGGCATGCAATTATGCCCAAGATCAAATCTCATCCAATTGCAGTGTGTTATTTTTTCTCTTTGTCAATGTGTATTTCCTTATGAGAAATCACACTTCTATATATACAAATTCTCCAAGAGTTCTTTTGCCTTCCAATCTCTTTTACGGACACCTTTGCCGCCTTATAGTTCCACTCCGTGTAGGAATCTTCTTTCAAGTCAATCTATTGTATTTGTATGTATTGCAATCAAACTCCAACTCTCATATTTCAACCATGTGTTTGATTTTACGAGTTTGTTTGACATGACTTATCAACTCCTAAATTCACGCTCCTTTATTTCTTGATATTTCCAGCTCCTTAAGCATTATATTCGGCACTTCATTGGAACAACTTTACTCACATGTTTCATCAACATATTGTCAATCATCAAAACTTCATAGGACCCAGCACATAGACTTTAAAAGATAAAACATGACTTAGAATAAGTAAAATAAACTAAAAAACATCGATAATAGTTAAACTAAAGATGACACTACTTGTAACGACCTTGTCACGACCCCAAAAGGTTGATCCGTGTGGGCACTTGCATCGACTTTGACTCGATAGAAGAACCCTCTAAAAAACAACGTGCAAGAATTAAATGCTCATTATCTCATATTACAAAGTCGTCTAATCTTGAAAGATAAACCCTTTTTATTCTGAACCATGACTCCTCAAAGATTTAGTCTAGGCAGTACAGACCTCTATTAAAATATTTGATTAGATAAAATGACATAGCTCTGTCTTTGAAAAGAACGTGGAAGTTGATGCTTTGAGTACTCACGTAAATCATGAAACTTCAAACTGCCAAAATCTACACCTAAAAAGGTGTAGCAAGGTAGTATCGGTATACCACACGTCTTAGATAGGCATCATGGTCGATTGATATTGGATTCACATAACAACATATAAATTGTCATCTGATCGACTTTAATAAATTACACAACTACTCCACTTATGAAATAATCCGGCCCAAGTTTATTAGCTACCTTATCATCTCTTATAACTTCGTCAATTTTCACACAAGCACCCTACCACTCTACCCTTCTCTAAATTTTTAGTCTTTGTCTCATTTACGATTTCACTATCATTAACCAAGTCAGGTTTCTATCATTTATTGACCTATTTAATTACTTAGAGGATTTTCTAACCCTCCTTAATTTAGTACAATATTAATAAAGTTAAACCCGCGGTCTCCCGGTAATTCACTACCTTTGTTAAACACAGTCATGCTACCTTCTATAACCCAAAAAACCACTTTAATCAAATGTTCAATTACAAATACAAATTAAATATCTCAAGAACACACAAGAAAAGTATCAAACCAAACCAATGGAGTCAATACCTCGTGATCAAATGAATGTACATATCTATTTCTCCACATCATAATGATGTCATATAGTACCATACCTATACCATACCATCATGAATTGCATCCCAATTGTGTCTCTCACATCATACCTAAATCATTTCGGTATATATTGTATCCCTTGTATACTGTCTCTCCTTGTCATTCGGTCGTATATATATCATACCATACCTGCACAATTTCTGCCTCACAATTACATCATCGGTGATATGTCGGGGCACACGCACATCACATCACTATACACACATGTCGAAAGGTCTTATTTTTCCTTCTAGTCATGACCACATGGGAGACTCACAGAAATTCATGTCTTGTACCTAGCCGTATGATACCTTTATTATACCTGTCTATGCACACATGTCTACACACCTAGCCGTATGATAATTTAGTTATACCTTTATGTGTATCCTCATACCACTCACTAGGATATTCACTCGAGCACAAGCCACTCCTTCAAGCCCTCTCTCACGCTTGATCATACAATTTGCTCATCAGAGGTTCGTCTTGACCCCGGGCCTCTCATTCTCAACATATCGATGATTTAACTTCCTATATTACATGTCACTTTAGTTACTCACTCACATATCATAGACTTCACATATCAACTTAAGAGCCACATATCACGGTTCAAATAACAACAAATCAAACACAAGAGTTACCGCGACACCAAGCATAGCCACTGACCCTAGCTCGGCTATTTCATAACAGGTTAATTATTACATCATTTATATTAAATTTCCGATGAGGTACAAAACTCGCCATCTCGCCGAGATTGGACTCCGTGCAGCGGCATCACTTGTAGCCCTTTGCGGTCTCCTTTGCGGTGTCACTATTCGAGTGATACTCATGACCCGTTCTTCCATGACACTATTCGGGAAGTACTCAGAACCCGTTCTTCTTCCCAGTTTTGCATGAATTGTTTCTTCGCACTCTCTCGACAATTATACATAAACTACATCAATTCATCTCTACAACCACGGACCTTCTTCCTCAAGCAATGACAATCGAATTGATACGGAACAAATGGCATAGGTCATAGCGTAACAAAAGAAAAATTTACTACCCTTGTAGCTAGCTTTCTCCCTATTTCAAGGGGTCACGATTCATCATGCAACAATTATAGCCCATCCCTAAATGTTCAATCCCCCTATTATATAAGTAAGAATTTATGATTTGGCGTTGAATATTATAGTCAGAAAAGGACCATACATATATACACACACACACACAATATCAGCGAGCAATGTCAGAAGGCCATTACGCATAAAATCAACTCACTTGCATATTTCCACTATCTAATTTCTATTCCCTTAAAACCATAGCCTCTGATCTCTTATCTGGTGGATTTCACCACCCCTTTCCTATTTCCTTCGCCCCTAGACACTTATTAATTATCGTATTTGCTGACAATTTACTCAACAATTTTCCCTACTCATCAATAGGACATCAATTATAAGAACATATATGTTTCTTCAAAGTCTAACACAAGGTGGTAAGCTGAGCCACAGGCGCCAAGCTATTGTCGAGATTTTCCCTCATGCATGTTTGAATCAAGTTATGGCTTCTTACGTGGAATCGCTAGTTGAGTGAAGTCTTGACTTCTCTAGCTTTCTTGTTTATCCCCTTGTCCCGGAAATCCTTTTTTTGTTTTACGAATTTTTATTCATCCCCTTGTGAGAATAGGTATTTAAATCCCCAACCGGGGACGGGATTTTTGAGTTTGGCTAAGCGTCTTCCCACGCAACGGGCGCATCCATCTGACGGTGCCCCTTGTGCGAAATGGTCCATCACGGAAATTCTATGCAGCCCACTTTTTGATTTGGACTTAGCCTATTTGAAATTGTTCATCTTATAATCTTTTATTTTGAGAATCGTTCAACTTGCAAATATTTTGACTTTTTCCCATTGCTTAGGTTATTAGAAAGTTAGCTCATAATGGTTGAGCAGGTTGTTATATTACATACCAATTAAAATCTATTTGTCTCCGACGGACCTCGATATAGAGCGAGACTTTCGGTCACACAATGTTGATACTAACATTAATCATAGTTTCAATGCCTTGATGACACTTGGGGTATTATTGATATTTGTTTTTTCGGTCCTCGGAATGATCATTACGGGACCCCTTTATTCTCATTATCCTAGATTCATTTAATATAAACCTCATAACTTCTCAAGGAATTAAAATATCCACTTGTTTCGGCCTAGACTCAAGCCTTAAATTACATATTTTCCCTTTTGTAATGAGGATGCCAATATTTTTAATTATGTAACTTTTAGGGAGGTACAAGCCCAATGACATCCATATTGCTATACTTTCTTCACAAAAAATTAGAATAAAATGCCACCAGAAGCCCAGGAGCCCAATCTGAAGCTTTGTGTCGAACCATGCTTACCCAAATTGAGTTAAACTTCACACTTAAACCTTTTTATCTTGATCCCATTTCCCTATTATTGGCCAGGGAGGAATCACCGATCTTGCACCACCCCTCATTGTTAGATTTGTGGTAGCTTGACCCTAAGCTTGACTTGGGATCTTTCCATGGTCTCCTTTGGGTCTTACAAGATTTACTCATGGACCATGCACCACAAGGCGTCTCTAAACTTGATTTTCCGTTACTTCGAGTATATGTAAAAATGTAGAGGATATCTCGTGGAATTTGAGCAGTTCTTGCCTTAGCCCGTCCTTCTGGCTTGAGTTCCTTACGCCATAGCGGTTTCGCGTAACAGGAATTTGATGCAGTGCAGGTGAAACTAGATCGGTTTAAAGCTAGACGATGGTTTGGTTCATTTCTCCTCTTTGCCTCAAAATTTCTTCTCCGGACCATCTCAACTCTCAGGCAAATTTTGCTCAATTTATCTAGTAATCTTTCTCCTCATGACCCCCTTACTTCTACTATTGAATGCTTGCAATTTCATTCCTATTTGCTTAGGATCCCGAGTATGGGGATGGTGAGGGTAGGTTTCTTTTTTGTTTCATAGAATAGATAGTGGAGCATGCTACTTTCATTTTACATTCTCAAGTGTTTCCCTATCATTATCTACATATTTCGGCTGATTTCATGTAGTTTTTGGCAGAAAATGGGGGTTTGTGTAAGGTGGTGTTGACCTTGAGCCTTCCGGGCTTGATTCAAACTCAAAGGGGTGAAAATTGGGGTTGGTAGGGCATGGGTAAGTCTACCTCTTGCCCGATCTGCGAGGTTCTTTGGAGAAAAACAAAGGTTAGTTCAACCTCCATTATTAGGGTAAGTGCTAGGGACGGGGCTGGCCCCTTGTACGAGGAAACAATGATCGGCTAACGGCGGTATCGCCACATCGGTCCAGCCCTCTATTGCAAATTAAACAAAAACGTGTGTGACACCTTGGTCCACAGGCGATGACCCATTTTCAATTCTATTTTTATTTTCCTCAACTTCTTCTATCTCCTATTAATTTGGTAGGATTACGACACTTCTCATTATTGTTAGTTCGACAATATGTCTTATACATGACAACAATCGCACACCAGTTACTACGTTCGCTTTGTGAATGACCAATGTCAATTTCGGCATAGTGAGTCGCAAGGGCTACTCTAAATTGAGAGAATTCACTAAACTAGACGCTCACGTGCCTAACTTGTCACGACCCCAAAAGGATGAGTCGTGTGGGCACCTAGATGACTTTGACTCGATAGGAGAACCGCTGAAACAATATGCAAAGGGAAATTAAATACTCGGTAAGTCGCACATTACAAAGTGTGTCTAATCTTTAAATATAAACCCCTTTTTGTTTCGAACCATGACTCCTCAAAAGATCTAGTCTAGATAGGTACAATCTATCCCGGAATGCTTGATAAGATAAGGAAATGACATTTCAAAAGATGCAGGGAGAAGAACACGGAAGTTGATGTTGAGTACTTTCAATGTAAATCATGGAACTTCAAATCTTCCACAACCTACACCCAAAAGGTATGAAAGGTAGTATCGGTACACCACACGTACACTAGTAGACATCATGTCGGCCGATTGAGATTAGTTCACACATAACAACATATAGAGATTTACATACGATCGACCTTAATAAATTACATAACTACTCCACTTATGCAATGATCCATTAAGTTTAATAGCTACCTTATCATCTTTGTAACTCTTCAATTTTTCCATACAAGCCATACCACCTAGTCTCCGTCTAAATTTTTAGTCAGCCTCCTTACCATTTCACTATCATTAATCAAGTCCGTTTATATTATTTATTGACCTATTTAATTACTTATAGGATGTCCTAATCCTCCTTAATTTAGTACATTATTCATAAAGTTAAACTCGCGGTCTTTCGGTAATTCACTACCTTTTGTTAAACCCGTCATGCTACCTTCTATAACCCATAAGAACCACTTTAATCAAACATTCAATCACAAATACAAATTAAATAGTTCAAGATATACATAAAATTATCAAATCATCTGGAGTGAGTCCATTCCTTTGTGATCAAATGCATGTACATACCTATTTCTCCAAATCATAATCATATCATATGGTAACATGCACATTACCGTAATATCATGTATTGTATCCCAATCGTGTCTTTCATATCATGCAGCGAATCATTTCGATATATCTTGTATTCCACTTGTATACTGTCTCTCCTTGTCATTTACATTGTATATATATCATACCATACATACAATCTACGCCTCCATTACATCATCGGTGATAGCCGGGCACACGCCTCCTCATATCACTATACACACATGTCGGAAGGTCATATTTTGCCTTGGTCATGACCTATAGGAGACTCTCTAGAAATTCATGTCTTGTACATCTGGCCAGGTATAAGACCTTTATCATACGCTCTATGCACTCTTGTGTTTGTACCTAACCATATGATCATTTAGTCATACCTGTTTTTGTACCCACTCATATCCAAGCCCTCCCTCATAGCTTGATCATTCAATTTTCTAATCCAAGTTCTCATCTCTGCCAGGCCTCTCATTCTCAACATATTTGATGATTTAACTTCCAATATTACATGCCACTTGATTCTCTTTTTCGCATATCCACGGACCACTTTATCAATTCAAGTTCCACATATCACGGTTCAAATAGCAACAAATGCATACAAAGTTGCACAACATCAAGCGTAGCATAATGCCTCGGATATTTTATCACTAGTTAATTGTTACATGTTTACCAATGAAATTTTCCAGTGGGGTAAAGCGCTTGCTTCATAGATTGGACTCGTGATGACATTGTAGTGGTTTCGGATCGTGGCCGGTAATGTTCGGGCGATACTTCAACCGTTCTTCCTCCCAAATTTCCCACAATTTTTCTTCGCACTCTCTCACCCATTATACATAAGCTTCATTGATTTATCTCTACTACTACTATCTTCTTCCTCGAAATAGCCAGTGAATTGATATGGAACAAACAAGCATAGGTCACGGCATAACAAAGAAAATTTACTAGCCTCGTGGCTTGCTTTCTCCCCCAATTCAAGGGTCACAATCGGAGCCATGCAACATTGCAGCCCACCCCTCAATGTTCAATTCCCACATTATATAAGTAGGGATTACTTAATTACGACCTTTCAATATTATAATTTGAAAAAGAAGATCATACATACATATATATATATATACACACACACACATAGAAATATCAGAGGAAGGCCATTAACAAAAATGACCACTCCCGTGACTCCATTGTCTAAGTCTATTATCATTAAACTATAGTCTATGGAATTTCATCTCATGGGATTTCACAACTATTGAGTATTCCTTAACCCCGGATGCTTACTAATTATCATCTTCATCAACAATTCTACTCATCAATAGGACATCAAATTTTACTTTATATTGTTTCGCTAATCAAAGTCTAACACAAAGGTGAGTAGCGATAGCCTACACAGGGCACAAGCTATTATCGAAACGTTCCGTGTGTTTACATTAAGTTATGGGTTCTTACGGGAATCATAGGCATGGAGGTAAGTCTTTATTCTCTAGCCTTCTTATTTCTCCCCTTGTCCTAATATCTATTTTTGATTTTAAGGCATTTTATTGAGTCCCCTTATGAGAATAGGTATTCAAATCTCAACTAGGATAAGTTGCTGGTCACAGTTCGGGTCTTAAGCTACGGTGAGTGCGCTGTTGATGGGGTCTGGATTATTGCATGAAGTGCACGTGAGTCGAACAAGTAGTAAAACAGCTCAAGTAAAGTAAGCCAAGTATCGATCCCACCAGAGTTTTTACGGTATCAATTTAATCAAGTGTTAATAGACTTTAACTCTAAAAATGCGAGACAACAATGTGAAAGATTTTTATATTTGGACACTATTTATGCTAAGTCGCGAATATAAAATTTGAGTCGAACTATGAGTATGAGCATCTTTGAGGCTAAAACGAACATGTAGAGAAATAAATTATGGATACAATTTGATCTATCTTTCCTCCGGTTGCTTAGTCAAAATTGTGCCTATGGATTAAAGCTCTCGTATTTAACCCAACAGAATCATGAACCTTACACCTACATTTTACGCCAGAGTATAAAGAAATTAATGTTCTAACCATACAAAACCGATTAGTAATTGACTAATACGACTTTCGAGTATATTTCTATCACGAAGGTAAATCAATTCTCAATTTCCCAAACCAAGAAAGATCATATCCTATCAATTCACAACTTTCCAATTTCTTGCTCTCTCGAGTGAAACGGACTTTTTAGATATACATTAACATTGGCCACACATTAATGAAGTAAGAACAAGAATTAATAGAACAACCATGGACGAAAGATGGAAAACCAAATGATCGACAATTACATTTCTACAAATGTTCTTAACCTCGGCAAGTAAATTTAGCCAATCATTTGTGGATTAAACATCATCAAATAGTGTAAATCATACAAACCATTGAAAGAAAGGAGAAGAGATGAGAAAACCTAAGATTTTCGTCCCCTCAGCTGTATGCATGTACGTTCTTGCTCACCAAGTGAATAATTAAAAATGAACCTAAGTGTTCTATTTATGCGGTGGGAATTTTTCCCGAAATAACAAGCAGCGTGTCACGGGTGCATCGCGAGCCTTTGCCTCAAGTGACACGGCCTTACCAACAATAGCACCCTCAACACAAGGATCCGACCTTCCGGAGTATTTCGCCCAACGTGCCACGGCGTTCAACGCGGTGCTTGGCCAACGTGCCACGGCTCCAACGCGCACCTTGAGCAGATTCATGTTCAGGTGAGTGGAGTCCGACCGTGCCACGGGGCAATGCGGACCTCCTCACGGAAATTTGCCAATTTTTTATCATTCGGGGGCGGGAAATGCATCCGCGATGGCGTGACATGGCTCCATCGGAGCCCCTTTTAATCCATGCTTTCCTTGGCCATTTCCTTGCTCGCTTCGAGTCCATTCGATTTCTCCCAACGTGCATCTTAGCTTCATAAAATTATATTTTCACGCAAAACAACACTAATCATGTTGGTTAGTATAAATTCACATTTTAACTATAATTTACATGAGAATGTACAAACATTGATGATTAAACAAGACGAAATGGCGCATTTAATTATCACTTGGGCATATAGATATGCCCAAGATCACTACCCGCACTTAAAATCTTGTTAGATCCTCGAACAGAAAATAGTAATCTTACACCTCATGCAATTTACATCCAATCATGGCTACTTTGTGCCGACAATCCGAGCTACGGTTATACCGATTATTTAATATAGCAAATCATCCAGAAAACATGCATAGTCTCATCAATACAATGACATTCAACACATCAAGACCTCAGCCTCAAGAATCGTCTCGATATCGGCAAACTCCTTACAAATTAGGCGATCAAGATATACGACAAGAGATTAACTCTCGTCAAGCATGTGCCCTCACAACACAAGAGAATTTCCCCTTTTCAATCACATGAACTCTAAACATTACATGCGGGGGCATATAAACACGATTTCGCTCTCTCTCCCAAAAGAATTCACATGCATCATGTCATGAACCTTAGGCTTGCCTCTAGTGTATTACTCCACTAAAGTAAGGACGCGTGATGTAGAATCACGTAGGACTTAACGGGTTGTAATGTAGTACGAAACTAGTAAATCTTGGGCTAACCAATAATAGCAGCTAGCATCCTTAAGCGCTTTTCCAATACATCCCATCAACATTATGGGCATTGTTTCTATTTCCTTAGTCACTCCCATTCTTGAAGCCTTTCTTTATTTTTGGTTCCCATTTCTTTAAGCACACTTTCGACTTAACAACAAAGATTAGTTATACATCTTTATTTTCTTTAAATCCGGCAAGTGCACCTTTGATCTTTTCTTTACTTTCATCACTTTGCTTTTTCTTTTCTTTTCACAATTCTCACTCCTTGACATTGTGGCAAAATTATTTTTTTCTTGAGCGCTTAAGAATTTTGGATCAAATTTACGGATAATGAAAAGAAGGGAGTTAAGCTCGGTTTACACCTTTTCGACCCGAAAGAAAAAAATATAGGCTAAAAGGCTCAATGGGCTAACTAGGATTGACATTGAAGTGGGTATGAACAAGAAAAAAACTTTCGGTTAAAACAATGAAACGCCTACATCCTTTCCTACACACCGCTTCCTTCATTTCGTTCGTACACACACCGGAAAGTTCTAGACAATTCACAATGGTATGGAATAATCGAAACCTCACTAGACACTCATTGCACATGCGCAATCAAAGAAATATTCTTAGACTCTTCAATTAGCTAATTACAAGAATTCAGAGCATTAGCCTCGATCACCTTAGAATCGAACTCTATGGCCTAGGTATCTCAACATATTTAGAAAGTTGCATTCTTTCGTACGAATCACCTTAAGCATTCTCAGTATTATGTACAACCACTTTGCAACAAGAATTTCGCAACCATAAAGTAGCGACACGCTTGGGATACAACAAAAAAAAAAAATTAAACTAAAGAACAAAAAAACTACTCCTATTGACTACATTTCCCTTAAGACGGTCATCATCCATCCATCATAGGGAACGGTCACTATTTCGCTTCGGTTCAATGGGACAATTCTCGGTAAAAGAACCAAAAGCAAGCGTCGAAACCCAAAAATAATTTAACAAACATACAAAAATAATAATGATAAAAAATATAAAAAAACTAAAAAAAATAAAAAAAATAAAAAAAATAAAAAAAATAAAAAAAATAAAACATACACACAAAAATCACGGGGTCACAAATTTTTTCAGCACAACAACGGAACATGAATATCAATAAAAACAAGACACCAACAGGAACCTAACTACTCCCGCTTTACATAACCATCCCGAACCATTTGTCCACAGTGTTCATAAATTCAACATAGCACAAAAGTGGGCGGTGAGCTCACGATCAATCGAAGTATTCAACTTCTTCGTCAGTGCCGGCTGCCATGTCTCCCATGTGCAGATCGCCCCCGTGGCCTCCTCCCGACTCAACATCGGAATCCTCATGGCGGTGTCTCAGCAGTAAGATCTGGGGACGTCGTCATCCACAAGTCTCCACAAAAGCTGGGCCACCCGACCTAGAGCCCTCGCGTTTTCGTCGAAGGAGTAGTCTAAGTCGAGATGCCCGGCTCATCCTCGGTGGCGGCCTCCACGCTATGCGTAGGCTAGACATCTGCGTCAGAACATGCGGGCCATGTACCGATCATCCTGAGCATGTCGCTCGGCTAGTGTAAGCTGGCCCCGTGAGTGGTGTCGGGTGCCTTGGTCTTTAACGTCCGACACGCCTATCCATCTGCGGATGTAGTCGGAGCCTTCCTCCCAGCATCCGGGCCGCGGGCATTCTGTTGGTCGACAGCCGCCCAAACCGTGCACATTGCCACTTGATGCAAACGGGCTCTCTTCATGGCGGATATGATCACCGCCCCAACATGAATCTCCAGCCTCATCAGGGCATACACAAGCATACGATCCGGGTGACATACATCATGTGCACCCCCGGAATCGGAGCAAGAACAAACAATTTTTCGGCCCAGATCTGGCTTCCTGTTCATCTGTGAGTAGGGCAATGTCGATGTTGGCCTCTCTCCTTATGCGCTCCAGCGTGCGCCGAGAGCAGGATCCACACAAGGTGCGTACGATATCCGCATATGGTGGAGTGACATTCGAAATTTGCTTGGGAGTACATGGGCGTCTGTGTTGCGCCCCAGGTCAGTGAGGTGATGGGGCTTAAGAGTGACAATTTGACCCCTTATTTTGTGATGTAGTGCGGGCGTCGGGTTAATTTGCATAGAACTCCCGAGTAAGTTCAGATTGCACTCCTTGGGATCTTGGAGAATGAAGCTCGGCCGGCGGTGTCAATCAGGTGGACAATTCGAGGAACTCACGTGCCAGGCTCCCACTTGCAATGTGCTCTCCCTCAGGGGGTATTTATGCTTATGCTTTGTATACCACTTCTTCCCTTCATCTCTTGTCACCCATCGGAGTTCTAGTATTAGTGGCGTTGGCCTTGCGGAACATTTAGTCTTTCTTTAAAGACTGTTGCTCCCGGTCAGTTCTACTTCCTTGTTTGCCGTGTAGATGCGTCCTTCCCGCCTACATCTTGCACCTTTGCCATTGTTCTGTCAAATCAGCGAGCCCAGGTCCAATAATCGATCAAATTAAACTTAGCCTCGACTAAGGTTGGGTTAAGATAGGCCACCCCACACTTGGTCTTTGGCACAAATTACGACATTACGGCAAGATCATCCTTTATTTTTCCAATTACATAAAAAACAAAAACAAGCAAACATGCCTCGTGCATTCGGAGAGTCGACGGTATAAATTCTATGTACTACTCGGACTTACGTACGGCCCCTAACCACAACATTACCATCGATCACATTTTTCATCACATAGCACTTAGCGACAAATTTTACTCCAACACAAGCCTATACAATTCACCAATTTCATGCATATCACAATTTCAATAACCCAGAAATCCGTCGCTCATTTGGCATATTAACGTTAAGCACAACCGACTCACCTCACCCAACATACTGTTTGACCCAACAAGTTACATTTCAACTCAATTTTTCCTTCTTCGTATTCAAGTTCAAACCACAGCTACAATTTCACAAAAATTAAGATCCAAGTATGTATTTATCAGCATTCATACAATCACAATGATCTTACAGACATCAATCAACAATAACTTAAATGCATTTAAGCTCAATTTCTACTAAGGAAAGGTTTATTCATCACATGTTCAAAATCGAAAAATTCGACAAGAATTGAGATGGAGTTAAAGAACATACCTTGAATTCGATGAAATGAAGAAACTTGACGCAAATTAGGTACCTAGGTCCGTGTCACGTTGAGGAGAAGGATTTTTGGGGTGTTTGTCGTGGAGGAGAAGGAAATGGGAAAAAATGAGAGCAAAATCGGGGGTAAAAGGTGGGATTTTGTATTGTCACCGCGGCCCCGGTGTGACCCGATGCGAAATAACACTCAACGTGTCACGGAGGCACGGAGCACCCCCTCCGTGGCACGGGACTTCCGCCTCCGCGTGGGTGTTACGAAATTTTAAAAATTCCGAAATTCACCTCAACGTGTCACGGAGAGTGCTTGCGGAAGCCCTCGCCAGTGACACGAGGCCACTCATGGGCTCATTTTGTTTTGCCCGCTTTTTTATTTTTTCTTACCTCGATTTTTTTCCTTTGCGTTCTTTGCATTTTTGCCCTTCGATCAACTTTGAAATTATCTTACAACAAGAAATTGGATTAGAATCCAAAGGTTTTAAACACAACACAATATTTTTTATATTACATTTTTATATCTTTTTCTCTTTTTTTCTTTTCTTTTTAACTAAGCGTACATATAAATACAACAATTTCACAGGTTGCCTCCAGTGCGGCGCACAGTTTACCATCGCGGCTCGGCGTCATTTATGCTCATTCGGCCCCTAGGGTGGCAGGACATTTTCTCTCGAACAATGCCCTCGCCCCATGTCATGCTTACAGTGCCCACGTCAAGCTGCGGCCAAGTGGCATCTCGATCACGCTTCTGCCACAACTCCGAGTTTGGGGGATCCTTCATAGGTGGTTTCCCCAATGACTCCGTGACTCAACAACACAGGTGATATCGGCTTGATCAAACACGTTGATCACCGAGTTCCTCGTCACCTGTAGGAAGCTTTATGGCCTTGTACACATCAAATACCTCCACTTTGTCGTGCGCTCCATGGTTAGGCGCCTGCTGACTGCATCAATTAGCACTCCGGTCGCCAGAAAGGGCGTCCCAAAATAAATGGGACTTCCGCGTCGCTCAAAATCAGCACAATGAAGTCTACCGGGAAGATAAGGAGTCCACTTGCACCCGGCCACGTCCTCCAATGCCATCGGGTCTTGCCAAGGAACAGTCCGCTAGTTTCAAGATCACTATTGTTGAGTCGCTCCCTAGCCCCAACTTCTTGAATATCGATAATAGGCATCCAAGTTAATGCTCGCTCCCAAATCACATAATCTGCTTGACTCGGACACTCACGCCCAATTGTAATTTGAATTATAAAGCTCGAGTCCTTGAGAGCTTTGTCAGGAAACCTATTTTGTCAGGAAGTGCACTCCTCCGTAAGAGCCTTGTACGTACTCGGTCAACACTGCGTTTGTTCGCCACAATGTCCTTGATATACTTTGCATACTTCGGCACTCACTGCAAAACAGCAATAGAGGTAAATCGATATATGTACCTATTTAAGCACCTGTGAACTTTTTGAAACACGCTACCTCCTTGTGTTTAGCACCCAATCTTTGAGGAACGGGGTGGTGGTGGGTCTGATTCGGCATCCTTCTTCTTCCGCCTCATCTTTGTGCTCCCTCTCATTTCTGTTGCTCCATTGAGGTGGTCTTTCTAGTTCCACCTCTTTAAGGCTGTAAACCACTCCTTGTGGTCGGCTGCGTTGTTTGCTTGGGGTTGGATCGGTGTCACTCGGGAGTCCTCCTCTAGGCATTTGGTGTTTTGAGCTCCGACAAATTGCCCAAGCGGTACTCCCGGCGCCTTTGTAGCTAGCGATTGTTCTTTAGCCAGTGCTAATTTCATATAGTCAGCACAACGATTGAGCTTGGTTAGCTATACTAGTTTTGAACATCTCGCCAATCTTTGGGTGATGGTGGTGGAGGAGGTGCATTGTTGTTTCGATGCTTGCGGCGATAGTTCTATTTTGCCCTCCTTGATTTCTTTGCGCCCAGACTCGAGCTACCTTGCTTGATGGTTGTTGCTACCCCCAAGAAATTCGGTGATTCCTCCGATTAAATTGTAGTTGTTGCCATAATGTTGGTGATTATTCCTCACGTACATTACCAACAAAGTTCAAGTCCGGTTGCTCCACAACACTCGGTGAGTGTTCATTACTCCGCACTTCACACCAAATCTGTTGCACTACATTCACTTTGGGGCTTGAGGCCCATTCATGCTCAAGTTACTGAAGTGGGTGTTGAGGGTGGATGCACTTAGCTGACTGTACGTACGGCGATAGGCATCAAACCCGTCCACTTCTAAGACTCTAGTTTGCTTTCCTTGTTCCTCCTCTTGAAGAGTACGCATTCCACTCGGATTTCCTGAAATACAATTCAACAAAATATACGGCTCATCACAAGTCTTTTCTAATGCTTGTCACCCGGTAGAGTAGAGTCCAGAAAAAATTTGTGTGGGGTTCCAAACCCTCTATGAGTATGCACCGGCACATCATTGTATTGGTGGTGATGGGGACAATCCCGCAACATCGATTTGAATCTCTCCCAAGCCCAGTCTGATTCTCCTAGTCTCTTTGTTTAAAACTTAGAATTTGACTTCTAAGTCTTCTGTTTTACCGGATGGAAAGAGCTTGTATCAAATTTCTTTGCAAGATCATCCTGAGGTGATGGAATTAGAGTGGCTTGACTTTCCAACCACCTTTTAGCTTCTCCCAAAAAGTGAAAATGGGAAAAATGTAAACTGACATAATCATTAACACTCCCGAGGCGGGGATGTAAGTGTCCTTATCTCCAAAATTTTGGAGGTGTTGTTGTGGATCCTCGTGAGGGAGACTTGTGACTTGCCATTTGGTGTGCGACAATTGCACCATGTTGTTTAAGCTCGAACCTCACAAGCTCGGGTTTGCGAATGCTCGATGTGACTATTAGCATGTGGTATCGCCCCTTGCGAACCATTACAAGCACCATTTCCTCGGGCACTAACAGCGCCCGCACAAGTGGTGGATGCTGTGGTTGCTCCTGGGATTGTTTGTGAGCAATTGAAGCTTTCTCTCTAGAGCTTCTCTCCTTTGACGATGCAATTGTCTTTGGAGCTCTAAGTATGAGTCCACCGGCTCTTGACTCTTGCCGGTGTTCAACGATTAATATCTTCAAGATACAATTAAGACCAAGTTATCGTACTAATATAGAAATAGCAAACTAACACTTAAGAAAATTTTGCCAATTGCAGTCCAGGCAGCGGCGCCGAAAACTTGTTACGTCGGTGGATGACTTCACGCAAGTGCACGTGGTCGAACAAGTAGTAAAACCGCTCAAGTAAGCCAAAGTATCGATCCCACGAGGGGTGGACTACGGTATCAATTTAATCAAGTGTTAATAAATTTTAACTCTAAAAATGCGAGACAACAATGTGAAAGAGATTTTTATATTTTTTCTAATTTATGCTAAGTCTAAAAGAATATAAAATTTAATTTTGAACTATGAGTATGAGCATCTTTGAGGCTAAAATGAACATGTAGAGAAATAAATTATGGATACAAGTGGTTAATCTTTCTTCCAGTTTCTAGTCGGAACTTATTCCTATGGATTAAAACTCACGTATTTAACCAAACTTAAGAATCATGAACCTTTCCACCTACATTTCGTGATATAAAGAAATTAAGTTCAAGCCATACAAAACCGATTCCGTAATTGACTAATACGACTTTCGGGTATATATCTATGCTGAAGGTAAATCGATTCTCAATTTTCCCAAACTAAGAAAAAGATCATATCCTATCAATTTACAACTTTCCATTTCTTGCTCTCTCGAGTGAAAATAGGACTTTTTAGATATACATTAACATTGACCACACATTAATCTTGTAAGAACAAGAGTGTAGAACAACCATGGAAGAAAAGATGAAAAACCAAATGATCAGTAATTACATTTCACTACAAATGTTCTTAACCTCGGCAAGAAGTGAATTTAGCCACTCATTTGTGGATTAAACATCATCGAATGAGTGTAAATCATACAAACAATTGAAAGAAAGGAGAAGAGATAGAGAAAAACCCTAAGATTTTCGTCCCTCAAAAGTACTGTAACCACGTTAACTTTGCACTCCACCAAGCCAAAATAATTAAAAATGAACCTAAGTGTTCTATTTATATTGGTGGGAATTTTCCCGGAATAACAAACAACGTGTCACGGAGTGCAGCCATGGGCTCTTGCCTCAGGTGACACGGCTTACAGCAACACCCTCACTAGAATACGGCCTTCCCGGTATTTAAGCCCAATGTGCCACAGCGTGCGTGGTGCTTGGCCAACGTGCCACGGCTCCACGCGCACCTTCACGAAATTCCACTCGAGGTAATTGGGTCAGAGCGTGCCACGGGTGCAGCGCCTCCTATGGAAATTTGCCAATTTTATATCCCAGGGGCGAGAATGCATCCGCGATGCAGCGTGAAATGGCTCCATCGCGGAGCCCCCCTTCCCAATTCATGCTTCCCTTTGCCATTTCCTTGCTCGCTTTGGTCCGTTCCGATTTCTCCCACATGCATCTTAGCTTCATAAAATTATATTTTTCCCCATTAAAACAACGCTAATCATGTTGGCCTGCAAAACAACGCTAATCATGTTGGTTAGTATAAATTCACATTTTAACTATAATTTACATGAGAATGTACAAACATCGATGATTAAACAAGACGAAATAACGCATTTGAGTATCACTTGGGCATATAAATATGCCCAAGATCATGCGCATCCACTGCAGTGGTTCTACTCCTTGGCCAACCTGATTTTGACTTATGGATGAGTGGAGAATTAGAGATGAGTTTCTAGGTGAAAGTTTTAAAGGAGAGAAAAACGCGAAGGAGTGAAATTAGTATATTTAGAAAAATTCTATCTTTTTTTTAAAAGGATAATAAAATTATTAGAGTCAAAAAAGTAAAAATGCTAAATAATTAAAGAAAGGTTGAAAAATAATTAACTAAAATTTGGATTAAAATTTGAAAAAAAAATTGTTAGTT
>JACEIK010001614.1:188749-219700 GCA_018107945.1 Datura stramonium | reverse complement strand
TGTATCAGTATAAATTTAGAAATTTTTCCAAATCTGCAATGATGATACACCAATTTTTTTTTCCAAAATCTGTGATTTTAGATTTAGAACTTACACGGATGTGGAATTTTGGTTCAAAATTTTGAATATGAAAAAAAAGTCCAAGATCATAAAAAGAGCGATTTACTCCCATTAAATATGCAATTTTCCTTTTAAAAAAATAAAATACCAATTAAGGAGGAATTGAATAAACAACATCAATTAAGGAGGAATTGCAGGGTTTGAAATTTAGATACAGTCATAATGATTACAATAAATTATATAAAAAATTAAAATTTTTACTATTTTCTGTAATTTTAGTAAATCACGCTATTTTATGTAATTATTTTACTACGTAGTACTATTTATCAAAATTGCGCAAAAATCAAAAGCCCCACAGTAGCTTTAATAGGCCTACATATTTTCATACGTTCATGTATGCAGAGCCATTATGGGTAAATCTTTTCAAAAGAATTATTTCTTCAGAGATGATTCAATTTTCAGTTTCAAATATTAGTTTCAGACTCTTTTTCAGATATAGTTTCAACTTACAAAGTTATAATAATATACTTAAGTGAATTATTTTGAATAATTTCTTGCATTTCATTTTAATTACAAATGTATAGTGCAGACTAATCTTGTCTTCCGCTTAGGGGATATCAACGAGATTTAGTGATATCATCTAGAGGTACTTAGTCCGTTTTGGCCTGCCATGTGGCGTGGCAGATGTTGAGGATGCAAGTAACGAGAAAAGTGGTTAGAGACGGATAATTTTAGTTTCAGTGATAAGCTTTGTTGATAACAAATTGTTTCTAAATTTTTATTCATTTTAGATGTTATGTTATTATCTTGGAATGCCCCAAAATTTTTCAATCCATAGAGATTCATGATTTCAGTGAGATAGGTTTTTAAATTTTTTTATGTTACGTTATTACATTTATAATTCAACTTTTCAAACTATTTTAATCAGATTTGAATTACATTTATTGTTGTGCTATGTTATTAATAGTTCATCAAACAATTATAACATGATTTGCTAGACGGATGGTACATGTTGGGTAAACAGGTATTGCTAAGCACTTCTTTTTTTGTGGTTAAAATGACTAAATTAATGTACATAAATCTACTTATAAAAAATTTAATTGAAAAGTATTTTCACATAAAAAGGGACAAATGAGGAAAATAAAATAGAGGGATAATAAAAAGTTGTTTTTTAGAAAGAGTATTTTATTGAGTATAAAAGGTAGTAAGGGTACAATTGTAAAATATTTGATCAAGTTAAAAGTGTTTATAAGCTGTAAAATAACAAATTACAAATGGTCAACTTATGATTGATTTTAGCTTATAAGAACTTGATTTATAAATATTCATTTCTCCTCTACTATCTATAATTTATAGGAGGCCTGCTATTCGCTTCTATTTTTTTTTGTAAGTTCTCTTACTATTTTTAACTCTCTTTATCTAAATTTTAAGGTGGAGTTTCTTGAAAACATCTATTATTTTTCTTTGTGAATTTAATTCTATGAATTTTTTTTTTGTGGTTCATCTAAATTGATATATTAATCTGATGTTTGGGATTATGAGATAAGGTTTTCTGATCTTAATAGATATATAGAAGAGGACAGAAGAAGATGGCTGTGGGGTTAGGTCTTTGGTGGTGTTTTATTGGGTAGTGAAATTAGCTGGGGAAGGGTTAAATTAAATAATGACGGGTAGGGTAAAAATGTGGGTGAGTTTTTCTGGGCATGGGTCAGGTAGTTTTAGGTTGTATGGATAGTGAAATTAGCCGGGGAAGGGTTAAATTAAATAATGACGGATCGGGTAAAAATGTGGGTGGGTTTTTCTGGGCATGGGTCGGGTAGTTTTAGGTTGTATGGATAGTTTAATAGGTGGATTTTTTAGATGACGTTGCCCACTTAAATATTGCCATGTGTACAGTCTGGTATTGAAAAATCATGTATTGGGTCTATTAAAAAATAATGACATATATGGCTCCTTTGAGTAATGACAGTGACATAAATGAGTCTAACTATTAACGGGCATAGATGAGCTTTTTCCTAAAATTTGATGGCATATACGAGCTTTTACCCCTTTTGAAAAAAAAAATCATGGAAAATATTTTCCTACGTAATGAACACACCCTTAGTCATGTAAAGTAGACGTTGACATCCATAATATCAATAAATGATTTTTGTCTTTGTAAACTTAATGAAGCTATTGACAGCATAGTCTTTTAANGACATCCATAATATCAATAAATGATTTTTGTCTTAGTAAACTTAATGAAGCTATTGACAGCATAGTCTTTTAACGAAAATAGTTTTTTTTCCTTCATCTCTTGCTTTTTCATTTTCTTAAGGGTTATTTTGTCGGTGGATTAAAGAATAACAATCTCATGAAATGTATTAAAAGGATAGTATGATTAGCTATCCCTTGGGATAGCTAATACCATTCATGGAATAAGTATTGTTTAGCAAAAGTAATAGAGATCAAATGGTGTATATTCTTGAGGAAGAAAACAAATTGTGTACTGTTTGTTCTTTTCATGCAATGGCTATTTGTTTCAACTGTTTATTTTAATAGATTTGTCCCGAAAAAGATGATTCAAATAATTGGTGGACCTAAAAAAAATGTATATATGTTATTCTAAAAATGCGATGCGGACAAAAGAAAATCCATGTAGTTACGCAAGTGTCACAGTTTCATGGGTTGAGATCATCTTGGGAGTTGAGGATAGTAAACTATCTTGTTCAGAGGGTAATTACTGATCTAGTCTACCTTTCCATTTATGTGACAAGCATTGTAATTCGATCGATTTGAATTTGATGTTACTATTTCATTACTTCAAATATAGGATTGCTGGAATCAAGAAAACAGAATACAAAATATGTTTAGTGCAAAGTACTTTGTCTTATGAGTTATGATGCATAATATCACATTCGACAGTCATGAGAGGTTTCAATGCAAGTGAATACACTACAAATATCATCGCTAATGATCTATTTCTAAATTACTCGTATCTAACCGAATATTTTGATTATTTATCGCTAAATAAGATTAGCAAAAGAATTTTGTTGTTTCGCAACAGAATTTTTCCATCGCTAATTTCAATTTTTTTTTTCCCTTGTAATGATAGTAAACTACAAAATCAGCTAAGGTAAAAGGCACCTTAAAGATTTGAAGTTTCAGAGAACAAAAAACGATGTGTGTATTATGCCACTAGAAACACAAGTACATTATATTAGTGAACCGATGACAGAACAAATACATATATGATCACACATCATAATGAAGTGTGACATTTTAACAATGTTACTTCAATAACGCTAAGAGAAATTTCATATGCCGCCTCACGCTCATGGCTTTTTAGGCACTTGAGGGATTTCTGGTTTTGGGAAAGTTGGTAATTCAGGCTTAGGAATGGCAGGAATATCAAGTTTTAGCAACGTTGGGAGCTCAGACTTTGGAAATGTTGGCAACTCCGGCTTTGGGATTTCTGGTAACTCGGGCTTTGGCAGAGTTGGCAACTCAGTTTTTGGAATTTCAGGAAATTCAGGCTTCGGCAAAGTTGGGATTTCCGGAAGATGTGGCAATTCAGGCTTAGGAAGCTCGGGCAGAGTTATTTCAAGAAGATGGCGCGCTTCTGCTTGAAACGCATAGCTGCTTGCTAGCGACAGAGTGATGAGTAATAACAAGAAAAAAGATGGGTTGTGGTGATAAGCCATTGTTGGAAGGTGAATAGTTCTTGAAGACTACTATTTTTGTAAATGCTTTGATTGATATGCCTTATGCTTCGGTGTGAACAAGTTTATATAGATGTAGGTTGTAAAAAATAGGAAGGGGAGTAAAGCTTTTGGTTGGTGGTGGTTAGGAAAATTGTATGTTAGTTAATCTTCTCCACCAATAATGGTCCTAATTTAATCTAAAAAAAAACTTATCCACGAATAATATCTACGACATATCTTATGTTGATCTTCCTAAAAGATCAATACGTAAGAAAGGTCTTATTCTCTGTCAATGGATTGCTCCCCAGTAAGCATATCTCGAATTGGAGGCGGATCCAGAGTGCTACATGTGGGTTCAGAGAACTCAGTAATTTTTGCTTAAATCATGTATTCGTACCTTAAAATATCTAGAAATATTTGAATGTGAATCACCTTATCATTGTATTTTAACTTGAGATTGCAGCAAGAACCTCTAAATTTCAATTTTTGGATTCACCTTTGGCTAGAGTCAAGAAAACGGGACACACAATATAGTTTGTGCACAGTACTTATCTTATGACGAGTATTAGCGCCTCAGTTAATTAATGAAATATCAGATTCAGCAGTCAGAATATTACAATGTATGTGAACTACAAAGTTAGCTCTACTTGGAGAAAATACATAAAATTTTCCTCCAAACTTGTCTACTAATTTTCTTTAGCATAGTAACTTTACGGATAATTATTCACTCCATATTTTTATTTCAAGTGAAAAAAAGGACCTGCTCAACTTTTTATCCTTTTTTTCAATCTTCCACGTGAGTTTGGAAGAATGAAAATGCCTCCCTTGTCATATCATATTTTGAGGAGATAATAAATTCACTTGAAAGAAAAATAGAGGGGCAAAAAATTATCCATAAAATTATAGTGCTAAAATAAATTTAGTGAACAAGTTCACGAGTCATTTTATGTATTTTCTCCTCTACTTGCCACCAAAACAAAGAGACGGAAAAAGATTCAAAGTTTTTAGAGTACAAAAACTGTGTACAATGCCACTAGGAACACAAATACAGTAGTTGATGATACAACAATGTAATATTTCTTCAAAAGGAAGCTGCAAGTGATGACAGAAAAATCAATTAAATAATCATTCCAAGGGGAAGCTGCAAATCATCCTAGCAGAACAAAACAAGAAGCACATGATCACATTACGAAGAAGGGAAAAAAATTGATTTTCTATATCTTTAGAATGAAGGAGACCATCTTCTTATAAGGTTATAAAGAAAGCTATACCTGATAAATGCTATATATATAAGTACTATGCATGGTAAAAATAATTAAAATAGATTCTAGGCTAATAATATATAATCTACCTCCTAATCAATCAACTATAACTTGATATATATATGTTAGGTATAGATTGTAATTGATGATGCTTACAACTCCCCCCCAACACCCCACCAAAAAAAAGAAAAAAAACTGATGGCGGTCAACCAGCAGTTTGTCATTAAAGAACTCATATAGTTTCTTCATTTGAGACTTGGTGAAAAAATCCACCAATTGATCTCTGGAGGGAACGAGAAGATAAGAAAGATGACCATCATCAAATTTTTTGGAACGAAGTGACAGTCAATCTCAATATGCTTGGTTCATTCATAAAAGACGGGATTGATGGAAATCTTTACAAAACTTTCATTATCATAGTACATGGGTGTGGGAGAGGAAAAGTGAATGCCAAAATCAACAAACAAACGATGCAACCAAATCACCTCATTGCAAGTAGTTGACATAGCCCGATATTCTGCCTTGGACGATGATTTGGACACGGTCGCGCGCTTGTTTTTTTGACTTCCAAGTGATCAAGGAGTAGCCAAGAAAAACACAATACACAGTGGTCAAACAACAAGTGTCGAGGCACCCACTATAATCAACATAGGAGAAGGAACACAACATAGTAGGTGAGTCACAACTATAATGCAGGCCCATCATTGCGCTCGACCCAAGATAATAAAGAAGGAGATGAACAAACTAAGATAAAGGAGTCGACGGTTAGACACAAGCTGACTAAGAATATGAACAAGATGAGCAATTTCAGGTCAAGTGACAGTTAAGTAGACCAAGCTTCCAACAAGGCATGGATAAAAAGTGGGGAGGCATGGATAAAAAGTGGGGTTTGAAAGAGTTTTGCCGTTGGTCTTAAAATAGTGAGTGTTTTGCTCCATGCATGTGTCAAGTGGTCACATTAGTTAGGTGAGTCATGTCCAAAATTCTTTGGTATACTCATTGGTAGAGGAAGTAACCATCAACATTGCGAGAGATTTCCAGACCAAGAAAGTAAGATGTGTGCCCCAAGTCCTTCATTTGAAACGAAGATTGTAACATATCTTTACGCTACAAAATACCTTCAACATCATCCCCAACAATCAAGAGATTATCGATATAAATTAGCACAAAAACCATTCCTCGTGGCAAGGGGGAGACAAACAGGGAATAATCATTGTAATTCTATCGATAGCCACCTTGTAGAAGAACGGACTTCAACTTTGAGAACCAAGAGCGCAGAGCTTGATTCAAATCCATAAATGGCCTTCCGCAGTTTGAATACCATGGATGGAGAAGTGGAGAATCCAGGGGGAGGATTCATATACATAGTCTTGGATAGCTCACCATTTAAAAAAAATTATTATATCCACCTACGAGATGTCCCATTGTTGAGTTACCGCAACAACCAATAGTGTACGAACATTAGTCCTTTTAGCCATAGGAATGAATGTTTCCTCATAATCTGTCCTATACTTTCGATGGAAACCTTGCGCCACCAAGCGAGCTTTATATCGGTCCAACATGCCATTAGACTTTTGCTTTAGAGTTAGACCCATTTAAACCCAACCATGATTTGATCCAATGGGGCCATAACCAAATCCTATGTATGACTTTGAGCTAGTGCGTCAAGTTTAGTTTCCATAGCCAAGGTCCTTTCTTAACTATTAGCTTCCTATTTATAAGATCTAGGAATAGAAATGTGATCAAGTGTGGACAACTAGAATAATCTGGAAGGGGGTTTACTAACCCGACCAGACCAGATAGTGACTACACTATATAGTGGTTTGGAAGAGAGAAAAATATGAGAAGAAGAGGGGATACCTGAATCCAGAGATTGAGAAGGAGGAGAAGCAGCCAAGGGAACTCTTACATAAGGATCAGATGCATCATCAAAGTAGGACGACAAGGGAGTCGAGTGACCAACGACATCTATCGGTTCTGTAATCGAGCGAAAGCAGAATGAGTCCTAAAAAAAAGAAAAAATTGTGTGAGATCCTCATACGTTTATCATTCCAATCATAACAATGATTGCTTTTTTACTATTTCAATATCCCAAAAAAATACATTTGATAGACTTGGCATCAATTTTGGAATACTCAAATCTTGAGAGAAGCACATAACACGTGCATCCCAAAACATGGAAGGTGTCATACAAAGACTTAGTACCAAGAAGTTTCTGCAGAAAGGGACTTATTTTGGAGAATCATAGTAGGCATCCAATTAATAAGGTAGACCTCCATGTGGATACCGTTAACTCAAAATAACTGTGGCAGATTGGCATAAAGTAAAAACGCATCGATAGTTTCAATAATATGGTGATTCTTCTACTTGAAAACACCATTCTGCTGAGATTTGTGAGGACAATTTTTCTGATGAATAACACCTTCAATAGCCAAGAAATACTCAAAATCTTTGGAGATGTATTCACCTCAAGAGTCTGTGTGAAGGATCTTTATGTTTTTCTCAAATTGAGTACAGACCATGGTATAAAAATACTTAAAGATCCTACGGACTTTTTCTTAAGAAAGTAAACCCATGCAAATCAAGATACATCATCCACAAATATTACATAATAAGAATTGCAGAGTGCGACTCAGAGATCGCAAGACCTTAAACATCATAGTGAATAAGTTCAAATGGAGAGGTAGTACAATGAATACTTTTATTATATGGCAACACATGTGACTTTTCAAGGGTACAAGATTCACAATCAATAGTAACATTATTCTTAAAATAAATCGTAGACACTAAATCACCTGAGGAAACAAGGAATTGAGATTCTGAGTATGAGGATGTCTCAAGCACCTATACCACAGTTTTCAAAGAGCATTGGCTAAGTTGATCTCCTAAGAAGACGTAGCAAGAAAACTCTTGTGAGAGTTGGAGGACTAGCCCAGATCCAAGATAAAGAGTTTTCCTTATCTACAACTCTGACCAATCACTTTTTCGGTTCTCAAATCCTGAATAAAACAACTATTAAGTGAGGAAGAAACTAAGCAACATTGGCTAACAAGTTGATTAACAGAAATAAAATTAGCAGATAAATTGGGAACATAGAGAGCATCAAATAAGACTAGATGCGGAGAAAGGGGGAAGATAAATTGTAAAGTTTTATTTTTTTGAATGTCAAGGTTCATTCCGTTGTTGTTCAGTGGTTGTAAACATTAACCTATGCCATATTAACTTTATTTTTATTGGGAAATTGAATTAAGTTATTTTAGAAATAATTAGCAAGAACTCGGGTGGTAACACTTGTTTAATTGAGTTTCTCAAGGATAAGTTGAATTTAAGTGACATATCTTGTGATAACTCATATGTGTTTGAAAAAGATATATTGAGATAAATCATTCAACTCTTGTGAAAGATTGAGTGATGAAATAGGGATTGAGTACATATCTAGATAACCAAATTGTCTGCATCTGCATGAAATCCTAGAATGCTGCATTTCATAAAACGGGGACACAATCTTAGTTCTTTAATTATAATAGTTTACAATTAAGTCAACTCAACAATCTTATTTCACAATTCACAATCAGTTCTTTCTACATTTACGGGATGAAAATTAGATCGTCAATCAAGTTTCGTCTGATCTGTAACTTTCCACATCTATTTCTTGATATTAGACCGCGTTATATCATCTTAAAGGTGTAATTTTGAACTTATCACATTTTTCAATCAAAGCCTCGTAACTAGTAAGGGAACTTATGCCATGCCCTAGCAAGCCATCCTAACCCTACCACCAAAGCTTGACTTTACTAACTAGTAAGAAAGACTCTTTCTATCTCATTAGTCAAGGTAAAAGTGTTATGCAATTCAAATAGCCTTTTTTATTTTTATCCATCAATAGCCATCAACTCACGCTTTCACCCGATCAACAGGTCTGAGTCATCATTAAGCATAATATTACAAACTATTTTTCAATCCACTACGAAATTAGAAATTACATATTCACTCTTTTTTATTTATTTCTCTCTCTCTCTCTATATATATATATAATAGACATTTCAAAGCACACCCATTAATCACAACACACATTATTTCAAGTACATTGTACTCTATATTTATGTTTCACTTGATGTGGTAAGTCTCAATATCTTTTGTCATATTGAGGAGGAATTCCATTAACGTGTGTGGATATGACACTTTTGCATTCTTCTTTTCCTATTCCGAGATCCATGTAACTAAGTTCTCTTCACCTTTATTCTCAACATGAACAGTAAAAGAGATTGATTTGTATTCCTCCAATATATCTCCTCCAATCTATTTCTTCAATTCTCTCCTTTACTACCTTATCTTTCCCATCCGCAAATAAAGATAGTAAAGATTTAATACTACTAATTTCATTTTTTAAATGATTGACTTTACGGTTGGATTGAATCTGATGAACGGGTTAAAATAATTTGAATCAACAAAAGTGCTTGATTTTAAAATTTGCTTGGATCAAATGAACGTAACAGTTTGAGCCAAATAATGTGTTATTACTCAGTTTGAGCTAGATGTCAGCCCTTTTTCAAAGAAATGGTCTCCTATAGCTTACTTACAATTTGAACAAAAAAATAACTATGAAAAGATCCCTTGTATGTATGTTATATATTCTTATCTATTCATGTACAGAAAAATATAAAATTAAAAATAAATTTATAAAGACTATAAAACTAATGGAACCCTTCTGCTTTAATGAGCCATATATATGCAGTTAGAATCTAGATTAGTCAAGCCAGTAAATACCGAAACCAAATGTTAATTATTTGAAGAACAAAAAAAAAAATACTAGAATGTAAGTTTACCATGGGTGTAGTTCACCTTCACCTTCATGGATGTCCACATTTTGAATCTTATCAGGTGACATATTGGAGATATGGTATGATCTATACCTATAGATCTCATGGAACACATTTCTATCACACTTGATGTTTATCTCTAATACCAACGTCCCTTCAAGGCTCATCTCTCTTCTATGATATGATATATCACAAAGTTATATTAACAAGTGTGTGTGGTTCATCATTGCATGACTCTCTGCCCTTTTATAGTTAGGACATGCCTATATGTCAAGACTCTAGACTATACATTTATATTAATGCAATCATTTTAACATAAAATGTGTTTATCAACTCTTTCTTAACAAACACGCTATTCATTTTTTATTAATTTTAGTACCTTACACGTAACCACTTATTTATAAAAAAAATGATACCTATCCCGTTCCCCCAAGTAAATATCACGCCCCCAAGTTAGTATGGGATGTGATTGACACTTAACAGGTACTACCTGTTGAGTAAACTATGTGCCAAGTATTGTGAAAATTCGAGCTACTTTTCCACCAATAGCAAATTAATAATGGCTAATAATGATAAATAAGAAGCAGAAAAACAAATAAAGAGAATACCAAGATTTGACGAGGTTCGGCCAATTATGCCTAGTCCCCGGACACCACTACAAATATATTTCTCCGAGAAATTACAAAAGAGAGAAGATAAACTAAGCCTCTAGAAGAGTTAGAAAGCTTCAAGTTTGGTGTGTCAAAAACAAAAGGGGGAGACTTCCTTTTATAGTCTAAGGTTGCCTCCCTATGTCTACTTATCTTCCGATGTGGGACTTTAAGCCAAAAAAACACCAAAAACAAAAGGGGGAGGCTTCCTTTTATAGTCTAAGGTTGCCTCCCTATGTCTACTTATCTTCCGATGTGTGACTTTAAGCCAAAAAAACAACAAATCTCCACCTTGGCGAAAAGTTCCAAAAGTTACAAAATCTTCTCTCACAACTATGTCTAGTAGTGTCTTCAAATGCACCTATGGTGCTACCCATCTGCAATCTTCACGATATTGATCAAATTCATACAATATTGAAATTTGATCGATGTCACTATCTTGGTCATCATATCTGTAGGATTTTCAGCTGTCTGGATCTTCTGAAGTAGTATTTCACCTTCTTCCAGAATCTTCCTTACAAAATGATATCGAACATCTATATGCTTCGTTCGTGCGTGATAGACTTGGTTCTTTGCTAAACAAATAGCACTCTGACTGTCACAATGCACCTTGGTCAAGCAATGCACCTTGACGTGCTTTTGACCAACTCCCAAATCCTTCAAAGAATCTCTTTTTTGAAGCCAAATAGCCTCTTAATAAAGCTTCAGTCACCATATACTCGTCGTAGTAGACAAAGCGACCGTTGACCTAGTAGACTTCCAACTAACCGGGTGCCTTTGCGCGTAAACACATAACCGTAGTTGACTAAATCACCGGTATAGTCGGAATCACAATATCCAACTACATATTGACCAATCTTTTTATCCTGCTCAAATAATAACCCAACATCCATGGTGTTCAATATACTGTAGAATTCATTTTGATGGGGCCTACAATGTCTCCATCTTGATCATGTATATACTCAAGCCACAACTCCCAACCGTTTGTGAAATGTCAGGTCTTGTACACACCATAGCATACATCAAGCTACCAACAATACTTGCATAAGGAATTGCCATATATTCGTTCTAAGATTAGCCTTCAGATAAATCAACACTAAGTTTCATATGAGGAGCAAGCGGAGTACTCATGATTTTGACTTGTCATTCATGCTAAAACATTGCAAGACCTTCTCAGATATTGCTTCTGAGTTAGACGAAGTTGCCTAATCGTCTGTCTCTATTTATCTCCATACTGAGAATCTTCTTAGTTTCCCCTAAACTCATCTCAAATTCTTGCTTTAGTTTGACTTCTTACTTTGTCAATTTTCCGCACTCCTTGAAGCTATCAACATATCATCAACATAAAGAAGAAGATAGATAAAAGATCCATCTTGTAGCTTGGTGCAAATACAATAACAGATCGTATTTCTTCTTGTGTACATCTTTCCTGATAAACTTGTCAAATCGCTTGTACCACTGCCTTGAGATTGCTTCAATCCGTACAATAATTTTTCAAGTTTGCATACTATATTTTCTTTTCAGCAACCTTGAACCCTTCTCGCTGACTGCTATAGATTACTTCTCCTCCAAGTCTCCATGTAAAATGCAGTTTTTACATCAATTAAACTAGTTCCAAATCCAGTTGAGCTACTAAGGCCAATAAGATTCTCGATAGAGGAATGTTTCACTACTGGAGAAACTTGATATAGTCAATTCCTCCATCCTGAGCATAGCCTTTAGCTACCAATCTCGCCTTGTAGCGAATGCTTTTCTTGTCAGAAATCCTTCTTTCTTTGTATATATCCATTTGCATCTAATAGCCTTCTTTCTCTTCGGCAGATCCGCTAGCTTCCATGTCTCGATTTTATGAAGAGACCGTGATCTCTTCATTCATAGCATTCTTCCACTCCTCATCTTCGAAACTTAAATCGTTTCTTGATAAGTGGTAGGAATTCCATTATTCACTATTATAGATGCATGAGCCACCATATCACTAAATCGAGCAGGTTTGGGTCTTACTCGCTGTGACTTCCTTAATGCAATTGGTTCTTCTTGTCAGAGGTCCTTTAAGAACCTCTTCTTCTTTGACTCTGCATAGAGTTTCTCCATTCTTTTGCAATACAACCGATCGATTCTCCTTTCAAACCCACCAAGGCGGAGCACTATTGATCTGTTGAATGCCATCCTCTTCAACATGCAGATTCATCAAAGGTAACATCTCTGCTAAGGATTATCTTCTTTGTTTCAAGACACCAGAGGAGGTATCCTTTAACACCCGTGAGTGATCCCCATAAAGAGCACTTTCTTGCCTTGATCCAACTTCGATCCCTTCATATGATAGTATGCAGTGGAACCAAACACACGTAAGGAATCATAATCGTTAATAGGTTTTCCAGACCAAACTCTTCTGCAAAGGAGTTTTTACTCACCAATAGCTGTTGATGGTAAACATACCAGGATGTTTGTATGGCCTCATGCCTCAGCCCAAAATTGTCCGCCTAACCCAAAGATAGACAAAGATACACCGAACTTTCCAGCAATGTTCGGCCCATCCGTTCAGCCACTCCTGTTCTTCAGGGTGTGAAGTGTTCTAATCCAGGGAAGTGTCTCACAATGTTCCTCTATCTTGACAAACTTTATCAAACGGATCACTTTTATATTCACCTCCTAAGCAACTGCTCTTCCGAGGCGTTGATCCTTTTGCCACCAGTTTCAATCATTTTTTCCACTTAAGGAAACAATTTAACACTTCATCCTCTTGACTTCATAGTGTACACCCACACTTCGAGAGAGTCATCAAAGTAACATAATAGTGTTTTCCCCTCCCAAATAAAGTTGTCTTGAAGACCTCTACACATTTGAGTGAACATAATCCGTAATATCTTTAGTATCATGGATTGCATGGCTAAATTTCACTCTTCTCGCTCCCATCACGCAACGCCCGCAGAAATTCAACTTACAAGTTTTCGCATCTTTCAATAATCCTTTCTTTGCCAGAAGTTGCAAGGATTTTCACCTCGCATGCCCTAATCGCATATGCCACAACTTAGTTGCATCTCCACCTTCATCATCAAGAGCGTAACCGCAGTTTCACCCCAACAATTGTATTACCATCATAGTAATACAACATTCTTCCGGGTGCCTTTAACATCACCAGCTCCAGACTATTTTCAAGACTCCATCTCGTATTGTCACCGCTGACCTTTGACTTGTGACTCCCAAAGAGATGAGATTCTTTTTCTTCATGTCGTGTACATACCTGACCTCTCATTCAAAACTCTAGCGATCCATCATGATTCATTAAGTAGATCAACCAATTCCTATTGTTTTCATAAATGTGTTTCTGCACCCAGGCACCACCCCACTGCCTATCTCTTTAAACTCAAAGAACCACTCTCGGATATGACAAATATGTTGGTTGCATACGAGTCAAACAACCAATTTTGTCAGATCGCCTTATAGGAGGTTGTAGCAAACTAGTGAAAGATCTCGAATCTTTATCATTGTATTCAAGAAGACATGATTCGCAATGTTTTTGCATTTTTAACTTTTTATCACCTTATTTTTCACTCTGCAATCTTTCTTCTAGTGCCCCTTCTTCTCACAAAGGCACATTCATCTTTACTCGGCCCGCCTCGACTGAGATTTCCCTCTTTCTTCCTTTCTTTCCTTTTTAGCTATTTGCTACCGTTGCTTCTCGTAACCACCTCAGCATGCTTGCTTTCCCTCCCTGCTTTTTTTCCTCAATTCATGACTATATAGAGTACTACATACTTCACTGAGGGAAACTTTATCTTTCCCATGAAGTAACATAGCTTCTATAAATTCATAATTAGGAAGTGAAAACAGCAACATCAATGCCGATCTTCATCTTTGAAAAAGTTTCATCAAGGTTTTCCAATCAACTACCGCCTTGTTAAAAACAATATGACCGCTCATGGAATACCCGGTTGATACTAAAACTGAAATAACTTTTCATAAAGTGCTTATTGTGACCGCTCTTCTTCAAGAATTTCTCCTCCAATGCCTTCCATAGTTTACTTGCAGAAGTTTCTTTGAGAAATGAATATTTCGCCTGAAAGGTATGATCAATAGTGCATCACACGCCAAACCCATTGGATGGTCTTCCATTCTTTTTCTTCAATTTCTTCTGGTTTCTCCTCTTCAATAGCAATGTCTAGACCTTGATGGAAAAGCTGCCTAGAACTTCACCTTGCCACATCCCGAAATGACCCGGGTACTATTTGCACTCACCGCAAATCTGTATTTGATGCTATTAACCAAATTGACGACGAAGATGCTGCCAGTTGATGTAGTGGGAAACTGTGGCTCAAAGTCTGCTTATTATTATCAGCCACTTGTTTAAAGTAGTGCAAAATTACGCAATAATTTAGCCTAAATGCACCAGAAATTCTCGTGAAAACCTGAGGGCTCACACTAAACCCACTTAAAACCAAGCTTTAGACAGAACTTTCCTAGACATGTACCTTAATTAGAAAATATATTACTTAGCAAATTTTAACACAAAACTTACAAAAATAATCTCAAGAAATTTTTCCTGATGTGGAAGACGCTAAACCATAATCCACAGAGCATACTAAAATTTCAAGAGAAATCGTGAACTAAAAGCTTCATACCAATTGTTGTGGAAATTCGAGCTACTTTTCCACCAATAGGCAAATTAATAATGGCTAATAATGATAAATAAGAAGCAGAAAAACAAATAAAGAGAATACCAAGATTTGACGAGGTTCGGCCAATTATGCCTAGTCCCCGTACACTACAAATATTTCTGAGAAATTACAAAAGAGAGAAGATAAACCAAGCTCTAGAAGAGTTAGAAAGCTTCAAGTTTGGTGTATCAAAACAAAAAGGGGAGGCTTCCTTTTATAGTAAACGACATATCACAGATGAATGTCGGCGAACCACCGAAGGTGTCACTGACTAAGGTTGCCTCCCTATGTCTACTTATCTTCCGATGTGGGACTTTAAGCCAAAAAAACAACACCAAGTACTGTTTGATAAGATATTAAATAACTTAGCATAACAATATGTAATTCAAGTATGTGACTAAAATAGTTTGAAAAGCTTAATTACGATGTTAATGCAACGTAATGTTACATAACAACGTGTGAAAAACTAACTCACTGACAGATCATGAGCCTTTATGAATTGAAATATAATTTGAAAACCTCAGGGCATTTCATGGGAATAATATAACATCTAAAATGAACGAAAATCTAGAAAGAATTTTCTACAGCTGGAATGAATTAACGAGACTTATCACTGAATTTAGGAATGTTTGTGTGGTTCATCATTACATGACTCTCTGCCCTTTTATAGTTAGGCAATTCCAATTTTTAGACTCTAGACTATAAATTTTGTCAATCAAATTAGAAGTGTGCGTGGTTTGATTTGATAAAATATTTTATGATTTTACCCTTGCTAACTTTGTACCCTCTAAAATATCCCTTTATTTTCTTTTTGATATTTATCTTTTTTTTTAATGTGAAAATACTTTTAAATTATTTTAAAAAAAAATAGATTTAAGGGCATTAATTCAGTCATAAAAATATTTTAGAAACTAACTTACTGACAAATCATGAGTCTTTATGGATTGAAATATAATTAGAAAACCTTGGGGAATTCCGCGGAGAAAACGTATATCAAAATTAATAAAAAGCTAGAAAGAGTTTGCTACCGATAGAATGAACCAACAAGCTTGACACTGAATCTAAGAATGCTTGGCTCTAGCCATGTCTCTTGTTACCTGCATCATCAACATCCGACTTATGACATGGCAAGCCCAAATGGACTAAGTACCTTTGAATCATATCAGTAAGTCTCATTGAGAATCCCTTAGCGGAAGACAAGGTTATTCTGGGCTATACATTTATAATTAAAATGAGATGCAAGAAATAACACAAGTAATTCACATAAAAATATTATTGTAACTATGTAAGCTGAAATTGAATCTAGGAAATAGTCTGAATCTAATAACTAAAACTAAAAATTGGCTCATCTTTAACGAAATAACTTCTTTAAAATATTTACATATAATATCTAGCGTTAAATACATGAGCATCTAGAAAAATGCACGGGTCCTACAAAAGATACTATGGGGCCTCTGATTTTTCTCACTTAAGCTCAACCCGTATGTGGGACCATCAATCAAACTCAACCTATATTAGTGCATTAATGAGACCTCTGATTGTACTCACTCAAGCTCAATTCATATATGTAGCCACCGAGTAATTCATTATAACTTTTGGATAGAATTTGTCCCTTCACTATTGCATCAAGCAATATTTTTGATTCTGGTCTCACCCTACACTTTAATTTGTGTCATGTACTCCATGACATATAAATAAAAGATAATAGGTTAGAAAACTCTATGAGGCTCGAAGCCTAGTCATTGTTATTATCAGGTAGCCACGATCCGCCTGACTCAGTATCTACCCTGCGACATAAGTAAGAAGCTGACTGTTTTTCAATCTTTAAGCATCTTTCTCATTTGGAACACCACTTTTGCCTCTCCCACTCTGAGCGTGAGTCGACCTTCATACATGTCTAGTATTAATTTGACAATGCACAGGAAAGGCTTCCCTGATATTATAGGGACATTTTTATTCTCCTCTATATCCACCATAATGAAGTCTACAGGGAATATAAATTTATCCACTCCGATCTTGACATCCTCAACAACCCCCTGTGGTATGATGGTCATCTAATCTGCCAGCTGCAGTGAGACTAGAACAGACTCAAGTACTCCAAGGTCTCCTTCTAGATTTTTGAAACCAAAAGGGCATAAGCTGATTGAGGCCCTTGAATCACATAAAGCTTCATCAAAATTTGCAGTTCCCACAAATCAGGGCACAATGAACTCTCTAGATTTCTGCACTTATGAGGCATCTTACTTTGTAGTATTGCATTACAATGATCATTTAGCTTGACAACCACGGTATCCTCTAACTTCCTTTCTATACAAGATCTTATTAAAAACTTTATCTTAGCGGAAATGTGAAAGAAAGAACAAGGAAGAACACAAGATTTAACGTGGTTCGAATCAGAATGATCCTACATCCACCAGAAAACAACTGCCTTTATATTATTAACAAAGAAAGGGAAGAAATTCCAAATACACCTAAGAGAATTGCTCTCTCAAATTTCTACTCTTAAAATATATTTTTCTATGATTTTTGAGTTGGTTTTACAATGAAGAATGGTCATCCTTTTATAGATGAACAAACTTGGTCTCCAAGCACAAAATAAGAAAAGGAAAATTAAATATAAAATTTGTCCTCCATAAATTTTGCTTGCTCTCTAAGTTTATTTTTTAGCCAAGTAAATTGGAACATCTAATTTTCTTCTACATGGACAAAAAATCAAACCAACTCTTTCAATCTCCACCTTGGTCTGTGTTCCGAGCATGCGTATGAACAACTCCGTCCAAAAATTCTAAGCTTACTGCGCAATCCCGTTGTAAGAAACAAGAAAAAAAGAAAAAAGAAAAATCAGACCTTTGTTGAACATACCATCTCCACCTAGCAGTTGTTCTCCCAGAGTTGCATCAGTTGATGCGTATTCCCGCCAAGTCCTTGCAGTGTACAAACTTGGCGAGTGGGACTATCTTGGTCAACATGTCTGCAGAGTTATCATCTGTGATAACCTTCACGTCCTTGATAGCTCCCTCTTCAAAGATACTCAAATAAAATGGAATCTGACATCAATGTGTTTGGTGCGCTCATGATACATTTTATTTTTCATCAAATGAATAGAACTTTGACTATTACATTTATTTTGTAGAAGATTTTACACAAACTAACTAAGAATATGAATAACATGAGCAATTTCAGTTTGAGTGATAGTTAAGTAGACCAAGCTTCCAACAGGGCATCGATAAAAAGTATGGTCTGAGAGAGTTTTTCCATTGGTATTAGAATAATGAGTATTTTTCTCCATGCGTGTCAAGTGGTCACGTCAGTTAGGTGAGCCATGTCCAAAATTCTTTGGTATACTCTCGTTGGTAGAGGAAGTAGCCACCAACATTGCGAGAGATTTCTAGCCAGGAAAGTAAGACGTGTTCCCCAAGTCCTTCATTTGAAACGAAGATTGTAACCTATATTTAAGCTACAACATACCTTCAAGATCATCCCCAACAATCAAGAGATTATCGACATAAATTAGCATAAAAACCATTCCTCATGGAAAAGGGGATATAAACAGGGAACAATCATTGTAACTCTATCGATAGTCACCTTGTAGAAGAACGAACTTCAACTTGGAGAACAAAGCGTGAGAGCTTGATTCAAGACATAAATGGCCTTCCACAATTTGAATACCATGTATGGAGAAATGGAGAAGCCAGGAGGAGGATCATATACACAGTCTCGGATAGCTCACCATTAAGAAAAGAATCTATGACATCCACCTATGAGATGTCCCATTGTCGAGTTGCTACAACAACCAATAATGTACGAACAGTAGTCCTTTTAGCCATAGGAGTGAAATTTTCCTCATAATATATCCTGTACTCTTGCTTAAAACCTTGCGCCACTAGCGAGCTTTATATCAATCCAACATGCTATCTGAATTTTGCTTCAGAGTGTAGACCCATTTACACCCAACCACGGTTAGATCTGATGGGGCCATAACCAAATCCCACGTTTGATTTCGAGCTAGTGCGTCAAGTTCATTTTTCATATCACTACTAGAAATAAAAAAATTTTTCTACCGTAAATCAATGAAAATTTTATGTTATAAACTATGATTTTTCCACTCATTTTCCACCAAATCAATTTACTGGGGAAACGTATGGTGAGAAACAGATTCTCACTGAAGTAGTGGGAAACTTCATATTTTTTCCATGTGAAAACACTATACTTTTTTTTCCCACCGAAATCAGTGGAAATAGCCACTTAATATTTTTTGGTAAAAATTTTCAATGAAAAAATAGTGATTTTTTAGTAGTGTATCCAAGGTCCATTCTTTACTACCCGTGTCCTACTTATAATATCTACGAATAGAAATGTGATCAAGTGTGGAAAACAAGAATAATCTGAAAAGGGGTTTACTAACCCGACCAGACCAGGTAGTGACTACACTATATAGTGGTTCAGAAGAGAAAAAAATATGAGAAGAAGAGGGGATACCTGAATGTAGAGATGAAGGAGGAGGAGGAGCCAAGTGAACTCTCACATAAGGATCAGACGCATCATCAAAGTAGGACGACAAGGGAGTCAAGTGACCAACGACATCTATCGGTTCTGTATTCGAGCGAAAGTAGAATGAGTCATAAAAAAAGAAAAAATTGTGTGAGATCCTCATCCGTTTATCATTTCAATCATAACAATGATTTCTTTTTTACTATTTCAATATGCCAAAAAAATACATTTGATAGACTTGGCATCAATTTTGAAATACTCAAATCTTGAGAGAAGCACATAACACGTGCATCTCAAAACATGGAAGGTGTCATACAGAGACTTAGCACCAAGAAGTTCTGAAGAAGGGGACTTATTTTGGAGAATCATAGTGAGCATCCGATTATAAGGTAGACCTTCATGTGGATACCGTTAACTCAAAATAATTGTGGCAGATTGGCATAGAGTCGAAATGCATCGACAGTTTCAATAATATGGTGATGCTTCTTCTTCGCAACACCATTCTGTTGAGACTGGTGAGGAAAATTTTTCTGATGATTAACACCTTCAGAAGCCAAGAAATGCTCAAAATCTTTGGAGATGTATTCACCTCAAGAATCTGTGTGAAGGCTCTTTATTTTTTTCTCAAATCGAGTATGGACCATGTCATAAAAATACTTAAAGATCCTGCGGACTTTTGTTTAATAAAGTAAACCCATTCAAATCAAGATACATCATCCACAAATATTATATAATAAGAATGGCAGAGAGTGACTCAGAGCTCGCAAGACCCCAAACATCATAGTGAATATGTTCAAATGGAGAGGTAGTACGAGGAATATTTTTATTAAATGGAAACATATGTGGCTTTTCAAGGCACAAGATTCACAATTAAACATTATTCTTAAAATAAATCGTAGACACCAAATCACCAGAGGAAACAAAGACTTGAGATTCTAAGTATGAGGATGTCTCAAACACTTATGCCATAGTTTTAAAAGATCATTGGCTAAGTTGATCTCTTGAGAAGATATAGCAAGAAAACACTTATTAGAGTTGGAGGACGAACCCAGATCCAAGATGAAGTGTTCCCCTTATCTACAACTCTGACCAATCACCTTTTCAATTCTCAAATCCTAAATAAAACAACTATTAGGTGAGAAAGAAACTAAGCAACATTGACTAACAAGTTGATTCTTAGAAATAAAATTAGTAGATAATTTGAGAACAAAAAGAGCATCAGATAAGACTAGATGAGGAGAAATGGGGAAGATAAATTGTAAAGTTCCATTTTTCTGAATGTTGAGGTTCATTCCGTTGTTGTTCAGTGGTTGCAAACATTAACCTATGTCATATTACCTTTGTTTTGCTTGGGAAATTGGATTAGGTTTTGCTAGAAATAATTAGCAAGAACTCGGTGCTAACACTTGTTTAATAAATTTTCTTAGGGATAAGTCGAATTTACTTGACATATATAGATCATTCTCTTGTGATAACTCATATGGATTTGAAAAAAATATATTGAGATAAATCGTTCAACTGTTGTAAAAGATTGAGTGATGGTGTAGGGATTGAGTACATATCTAGACAACCCAATTATCTGCATCTGCATGAAATCCTAGAATGCTGCATTCCATAAAATGAGACACAATCTTAGCTCTTTAATTATAATAGTTTACAATCAGGTCATTTCAACAATCTTATTTCACAACCGTCAATCAAGTATTCGTCTGATCTGTAACTTTTCACGTCTATTCCTTGAGATTCGGCCATGTTATACCATCTTAACGGTGTAATTTTGAACATATCACATTTTCCAATCAAAGCCTCATAACTAGTAGGGGAACTTATGTCATTCCCTAGCAAGCCATCCCAACCCTACCACCAAAGCTTGACTTTACTAACCAGTAAGAAAGGTTCTTTGTATCTTATTAGTCAAGGTACAATGTTATGCAATCCAAATAGCCTTTTTATTTTTATTTATCAATAGCCATCGACTCAGGCTTTCACCCAATCAACAAGTCTAAGTCATCATTAAGCATAATTTTACAAACTGTTTTTCAATCCACTATGAAATTAGAAATTACATATTCACTCTTTTTTTATTTATTTACTTTGCTATATAACCCATTAATCACAACACACATTATTCCAAGTTCATTGTACTCTATATTTATTTATCATTTGATGTGGTAAGTCTCAATATTCTTTGTCATATTGAGGAGGAATTCTATTAAAGTGTGTGAATGTGGCACTTTTGCATTTTTCTTTTCATATTCCGAGATCCAAGTAACTAAGTTCTCTTCACCTTTGCTCTCAACATGAATAGTAAAAGAGATTGATTTGTATTCCTCCAATATATCTCCTCCAATCACCTTGACTTTAACCAGCTTCTTTTCTTTATCTATTTCTTCAATTCTCTCCTTTACCACCTTGTCTTTCCCATCTGCAAACAAAGATAGTAAAGATTCAATACTACTAATTTCATTTTTTAAATGATCGACTATACGTGTTGGATTGAATCTGATGAATGGGTTAAAATAGTTTGGATCAATAAAAGTGTTCGATTTTAGAATTTGCTTGGATCAAATGAACGGAACAATTTGAGTCAAATAATGTGTTATTACTCAGTTTGAGCTAGATGTCAAACTTTTTTCAAGGAAATGGTCTCCCTAGCTTACTTACAATTTGAACAAGAAAAATAACTATGCAAAGATCCCTTGTATATATGTTATATATTCTTATCTATTCATGTACAGAAAAATATAAAATTAAAAATAAATTTTTTAAAGACCATAAAACTAATGGGCCCCTTCCCCTTTAATGAGCTATATATATATGTGCAGTTAGAATCTAGATTAGTCGAGCTAGTAAGTACTGAAACCAAATGTTTACTATTTGAAGAAGAAAAAAAATACTAGAATGTAAGTTTACCATGAGTGTAGTTCCAGACTATAACAGAGCCAATAGTACCCCATTCACCTTCATGAATATTCATATTTTAAATCTTATCAGGTGACATACCAGAGATATGGTATGGTCTATACCTATAGATCTCATGGAATACATCTCTATCACACTTGATGTTTATCTCCGAGACCAACTTTCCTTCAAGACGCATCTCTCTTCTTTGATATAATCACAAATTTATATTAACAAGTGTGTGTGGTTCATCATTGCATGATTCTCTGCCCTTTTATAGTTAGGCCATGCCTATATGTCCAGACTCTAGACTATACATTAATGTTAATGCAATCATTGTAACACAAAATGTGTTTATCAACACTTTCTTAACAAACACCTATTTATATTTGATAAGTTATATGAGTTCACCACCGTACTCAGGACCAGGTCCTTTCACTAAATTGCACAGAATAAGAACACACGAACAATAAAGCAACAAGGAAAGTGACACACGATGTTTACGTGGAAACCTCTTTGCTCAAGGGAAGAAAAAACCACGACCTACCTCGTAGGATTTCTCAACAACTTCACTAGATTTGAGTAACAATGATTACAAACTCCAGTAATCCTAGGAGATTAAGCTCTTAATCTCCCACTTGCAAGAACTCTATTACAAGACTTGAAGGCAGTAACTCTACTACCGACTCTCCAACCAACTACCTCTAACTGATGCACAATGGCTAACTCTATCCAACTACCAACTAACTATTGTTGATACAAACCCCGACTAACTCTAGCCCTACCACCAACCACCTATAGTTGATGACTCTTTCTAAAGATACAAGAAGAGCAACAAAAGAAACACCTACACCAGCTTCATAAGGAGAAGAGTAGGTTTACACTTTTTGAACAGATTTACAAAGACTCAAAAACAACAAGTATTAAGAGACAACTTGAGTTGATCATGATCAGGTCCTTTATTGTTGATGAACTTTGTTATTCTTGAGCACTTGTAGCTTTTGCAAAGAATATCACAATTTTTGAATGCACAAAAACTAGGGTTTCGCCCTTTGTCTTGTGTTTTGTATATTCAAAAGCAAAAGAGAGAAATATGGTCTTTAACCAATGGCCAAAAGGCTAACTCATATCAGCTCAGCTGCTGTGCTGCAGTGGTAGCAACTTTACAGTTGTGGTAGCAACTTTACAGTTGTGGTAGCAACTTTACAGCTGTAACAATTACTTTACAGCTGTGAAGGTTGACTCTTCTGACTCACGCACAAACCTGGTCCCCCAAGGGATCGAGTCCCTGCATGGGTTTGTCCATCATCAAAATCAAAACTCTAATAATATTTTATTAATTTCAGTACCTTATATGTAACCGTTTATTATAAAAGAAATGATGCCTAACCCCTTACCCCAACAAAATATCACGCCCCCAAGTTAGTATGGGATGTGATTGACACTTAACATGTACTACCTAAATTATGTGCCAGGAACTGTTTGATAGTCTATTAAATAAATTAGCATAACAATATATGTGATCCAAGTATGTGATTAAACTAGTTCGAAAAGCTTAATTACGAAGTTATTGCAATGTAACGTAACATAAAAACGTGTGAAAAACTAACTCACTGATAGATCATGAGCCTCTATGAATTGAAATATAATTTAAAAACCTCAGGGTATTTCATGGCAATAATATAACATCTAAAATGAACGAAAATCTAGAAAGAGTTTTCTACAGCTGGAATGAATCAACGAGACTTGTCACGAATCTAGGAATGTGTGTGTGGTTCATCATTGCATGACTCTCAATCCTTTTATAGTTAGGCAATGCCAATGTCTAGACTCTTTGAATATAAATTTTGTCAGTGTGCATGGTTTGCTTTGACAAAATATTTTATAATTTTACCTTACTAACTTTTGTACTCTCTAAAATATTCTTCCTAAAATATAACTTTTAATTATCCCTTTATTTTCTTTTAGTCATTTATCCTATTTTATATGAAAATACTTTTAAATTATTGTAAGTAGATTTAAGTGCATTAATTCAGTCATAAAATATTTTAAAAACTAAATCACTGACAAATCATGAGTCTCAATGGAAATAATTAGAAAACCTTGGGGAATAACGTAATATCAAAATGAATAAAAATCTTGAAAGAATTTGCTACCGCTGGAATGAACCAACAAAGTTTGTCATTGAATTTAGGAATACCTGCCTTTAGCCGTGTCTCTGGTTACCTGCGTCCTCAACACTTGACACGCGGCATGGCAAGCCCAAATGGACTAAGTATCTCAAGAAGCAATAGAATCCCTTATTTCACTTGCGGGGCAATCAAGGAATTGAATGATACCAGTAAGTCTCGTTGAGAACCCCTACACGGAAGACAAGGTTAGTCTAGGCTATACATTTATAATTTAAATGAAATGCAAGAAATAACACAAGTAATTCACATAAAAATATTACTGTAACTATGTAAGCTGAAATTGAATCTAAAAGAGAGTCTGAATCTATTAACTGAAACTAAAAATTGGGTCATCTTTAACGAATAAGCTTATTAAAAATATTTACATATAATAGCTAGCGTTAAATACGTGAGCATCTGGGAATATGCGCGGGTCCTACAAAAGCTACTATGGGGCCTCTGATTTTTCTCACTCAAGCTCAACCCGTATGTGGGGCCATCAATTAAACTCAACCTCTATTAGTGCATTAGTGAGACCTTTGGTTGTGCTCACTCAACCTCAACCCATATATGTAGCCACCGAGTAGTTAATTATAAGTCTTGGATAGAATTTGTCCCTGACATGTTGCATCATGCAATATTTTCGATTCTGGCCTCACCCTACACTTTAATTTGTGTCATGTTTCTATGACACACAAATAAAAGATAAGAGGTAAGGAAACTCTATGAGGCTCGTAGTCACCGTTATTATCATGTAACCATGATCCACCTGGCTCAATATCTACCCTGCAACATAAGTAAGGACCTGACTTTTTTTCAGTCTTTAAGCATTTTTCTCATCCGGAACACCACTTTTCCTCTCCTACTCCGAGTGTGAATCAACCTTCATACATGTTTAGTATTGCTTTGATAATGCACCGGAAAGGTTTCCCTAATATCATAGGCATATTCTTATTCTCCTCTATATCCACCTCAATGAAGTCTATTCATCAATTATTTACCTTTTTAATTCGTGTTTGGATTGTAAAAATTAGGGATTTTAATTTTTTGTATATTTAAAAATTGTAATTCTTTGATGTGAAGGTCGATTCGAACTCAGATTTTGATGAAATTTAAGAATTGAGGTCACTATTTTATGGTTAAACTAATTTTGGCTTAAAATTACGTACAATTTGACCATAGAAGCTTGGAGTTGACTTATTAAGTCTGAAATAAAAGTATAGTATATCAGTTTGGATGTCTTTTAACTTGTTTTCTTATGTAGATTCCATATTTGAACAGATTGACGCCGTTTAAAGGCTTTTATCAAGGGCAAGGCTGTAATTTAATCATTTGTACTTTGACTTGAGGCAAATTGAGACCTTTTTAGACTCTATTGAAGTGTTTGTTGTAAATAATTAATTTAAATGGGGGAAATGGTAAGAAGGTGACATATAGGCAAGGTGACAAGTGCCTATGTTGGCATCAGGTGACTTATCAGGGTACGTGATTTTTGTGAATTATGTATTTTATTGGATTTTATATAATTTTACTTTGTTATTTGATGCACATGGAGATTGTTCGTGCTAAGCATGAAATTTTGCATGTTGAGACCGTCCATGCAGGTTATGTGACTTAGGTGACTCAATTGCCAATTTTTGAAATAGCTAATAGTAGCAAAGATAACTTGTTTATCTAATGCTCTTTTTTGATGTTTATGTAATAGATTGATATTTCATTATATACATTTGAGGGAATTATATTGTTGTAAAATACGTTGAGACCATTTGTGTTGATATAGAGTGCATTGGGATCGTCCATACTAGTGTGTGGAGACCGTTCATGCTGAGTACATGGACCTCATAAGTTCTTCATGGGTCATAACTACCTAAACTAGAAGCATGTGTATATCAGTTGCATTGGCCATCGCATATATTGTCTTATACTGCATAGTATTTATTCATTTGTCATTTTGGATTCGTTGAGGTTATTGAGATGACAAGTTGATGTTGAAATGATCTGTGATTACTAGTTCTAGTTGTTGGTTTATGATATATAACTGACTTATGAAGCTATTCTATCTCTCATTGTCAGATTTAGTTGCATACACTTCTTGAGCTGATGAGAATGAATGTGTGGAAGTAGCATTTGCAAGGTCAACCCTTGCCACCACTTCAGTTTAGGATCCGTCGATGATGTTGTTGAGTACACATGTTTTTCATAATTACGCTACACGTATTGCACTTTTTGTGAGCAGGTTCAGGTACACGTATTGAGGAGTCTTGATTGGAGTCATTGAGGTGTCTTGACTGGAGTCATTGAGGTGAGCTGTTTGGTTGTTCCGCAGGACCAGACTCCAAATCTTTTATAAGCTTCTATCTTTCTTTACGGATGGTTGTAGTGTTTATCTCAAACTTGTACACATTTATAAAAGTTCTTGTACTTATGACACTAGATTTTATGAGTTTTCTTGTTATATTTTTCCTCATTAATAAGATTTTAAAATTGCCTATTATGACCTAATTTTGGTTTCTCTTTAACTTTATCTTTTAAATTGTTGAAGTAGACTTAGTAATATAATTGATTCGCCTAAGGAGTTTCATAGGTGCCATCATGATTTAGAATTTTTAGATCGTGACAAAAACTATGTTGCTTTTCAATTAGTACAATAAAAAAGTTTTGAGTTTGAACAAAAACGCATGAGATCGTGTGAGATTTCTCTTTTGTTAGAATTTCACAATCGTTTGGTTCAAGACCAAAATTGCACCACTTTGTAAAAATTAAAATAAAAAATGGACCAATTTCTCATTTAAAATACATAGAGTGCATGGAATGTAGTTGATAGACAACCCAAGTTGCAGTATGTGCAGTATGCGACTCTTCTCCGCCTATTAGGGTTTTAGTCTTGTGAGACTATAGTTTCCTTACTATCACTGAGAGACTCAATTTAGTCTTTTAAAATATTATTTGCAGTTAAGTTAAACGTTAAATATCTTTCTGCACAAGTAGATTCAAACTTTGCATTTTTTTTTGTTTATTTTGATTGCCTTTTTTGTAAATACAATTTTGTCATTTATCGAGAAAATAGATGTTTTAACTTAAATTGCAAAAATTTCAGATAAAAAAATTTGGCCAAAGTGATGAAAAGTGTTTTGGGTGATTTACAGGAAAGGTCTTGGATGTTGGAAGTGGGTAGTCTTTCATTTTTCATTTTGCTTTTCTCGTGGACAAACTTTCAAGTTTAACAAGTTTTGACTTTTGATCTTGAATATTTACACGAGGGACAAGCGAGGGCTAAAAGTTCAAGACTGCTCATTCCAAGGTCATTGAGTGTAATTTCATGTTAAAAAGAGCCATTTTTTTAATCATATTTTGCAAAGTATGGAAAGATATTATTTTATGGTTGAAATATTATATTTTCTATTTACAATCGTCTCTCACAAAATAGGCATGGCCCAATAGATATTAGGGAAAGAAAATCGAACAAATAGATATTAAAATTTAAATTGGAGAAGAAAGTCCATTAATTAAAATTCTTGCTTTTAAATTGGCCAAAAATATCAAATACTCAAAATTCTTGATTCTTCGTTTCATTACCGTAATCCTCTTTGTTTATTAACAAAATAATCACCTTAATCATGGTTCACCTTCATAAGAAATTTCAAATTTTATGACTTTTTAATCTTTTTACAGGCAAGATGCTAGCTCTAAAATTTATTAATAGATAACTATTAACACTACCGGTGTTATCTCCTTCTTTTTTTTCCTTTTCAGTAAGTGTACTGTACGTTATTAATCGCTATTGGCTTACCCTTATATCAGGCCTTGGTACGGCCTATACATGATGGATGCTCTCAAATCAATTTATTTTGAAAAGTACTTTTTTTAAAAGTGCTTATCAAAGAAGTATTTTTGGTGAGAAACAGTTTGTATGTGTCCAATAAATTTAAAAGCATTTTTGAGTAGCAATTAGTGTTTAGCCNATAAATTTAAAAAGCATTTTTGAGCAACAATTAGTGTTTGACCAAGCTTTTGAAAAGTGTTTCTAAGTATTTTTTCACAAAAATACTTTTCAAATAAGTGCTTTTGGGGAGAAACTACTTTTTTTAGCTTCTGAAAAATAGTTTTTGCTACTTCCTATAAGCACTTATTTTCTCTCAAAAGTTTGGTCAAACACCTCATTTTTTTTAAAATAAATATTTTTAAAGAAAAATAAGCATTTTTGGCCTCCTAGAAGCTTGGACAAACATGCTATTGATCCAGCCAATTTCTAGTATCAAACTGAGTAAAATCTGAATAATACCTGAATTATTTTCTTGCGGAGACAGTAAAGCCATCAACCAGTGATTTTTAAGAGAAAAACAATATGAAAAATGGATAATGAAATGAACTAAATTTGTGTAGGTTATAAAGTAATAAAAAGAATATCAAAAGTCTACAGGGGTAGAAGATAAATGAGCAAAAATTAAAAATTAAAAATTAAAAGACTTACGTTGGACTTGTGATATAAAATAATTTTAACAATTAACCACAATCATGGGAGTAATAATTTACATTTAAGAGGATGATAGTTTTAATGGTGAAAAAAAAGGGTAGGTGTTATATTTGTCTTCTTCTAATTGAATTTCTTTTTTAAATTAGAATGCGTATTTATATCTTTGTACAAAAATATATTTGAAGTAATATAAGTTAAATGATATTATAGTCACTTAACTTTATATGATTATTTTTGTAATCCAACTTTTAAATTAGAGGCTTCTCACTTATAGAATAAGTATGATTAATAATGCAGACATTAGTTGTGCAGTGATTAGTTATTTAGAGATTAATTATTTATTTATAAGTTATTTTACTTTTTATCTTGCATAAAATAATATATAAGCTCTGATCATAGCTTACACATATATTAGTTACGCGAAAAGGAAAAAAAAACATGAACCAAACATTGTATTAGTAATGCTATATTTTGTATGGTAAGACAAATAACTAGCCAAATATTGTATAACTTATGCTAGATTCTATATGGAGATTAATCTTTTCTTATTTTTGCAACCAAACAATATATAAAATTCTTCAAATTTTAATACATGAATAAATCTTTTCTAAAAAGCAACCAAACGACCCCTTAAAGTGAACAAAATTCACAAACTAATAGTAAACAAGAAACATAAAGAAAGTAAATAAAGTGAGACAAGAGATGAGAGCAAGAGAAAGTTTTTTTCCGTATGTTTCAAGTGTGTACAATAGAGTTCTTATGCTTCTATTTATAATGTTTATAAAAGCATACAAAAGATTGACATAACATGGCATTAACCATGAATATTATCAAGGAAGATCATGGAGAAGGTTATGAAGGTGTGGTAGTTAATATTATGTAAATAGACCATACACAGCGAACCCCGTTTCTTTCCNATGAATATTATCAAGGAAGATCATGGAGAAGGTTATGAAGGTGTGGTAGTTAATATTATAATATTAAGAAGTACCTGAGGTTAATTTTTAGAGCAGTGGACATCCACGCTAACTAATTATTTCACTTCCTCTTGGATGTCCATGTCTTGATAGATAAAATGTCTCATTAAAATCTTACTAGAAAAAATTATATGGGAAAAAAAATTCTAATGAAGGAAAAAGAGTACACATATTTTTCAATATGCATTATTTGTTGTCTCATTGAAAATCTTGACAGAAAAACTTAGTGTGACAAAACCTAGCTAAGGAAAACAGAGTGCAACATGTATTTTACTTTCCCCTTGATGAAAACATCCTATTATTTCTCGGAGATGATGAATTCTAATCTTGCATACATTATGTTAAAGCCTATGTCTAAAACAAATTTGACGAAATGTACTTTATTTTGTCTTCTCCAATATATTCTTCATTTAATTAAGCTACGCAAGCAGCAACATCTTCATATAATATTGAAACTTATTTTTAAAAAAACCCACACATCTCCTATGTGTTGACTCACCTGCTTTATAAATTGCTAGTATCTTGGCAGGATTTGATAAGTATCAATGAGTGACTATATATCATATAGAATATTATAATATTACAGTACCCTCACATGCAAATAGATGACTTTCGTTCGATCAAATGTTATTTAGATCAAATAATTTAGATCACTAATTTTTTTCACATTTGCATAACCAACAATCTCTTGAAAATATTGGTTAGAAATAATAAATTTATACCAATATTTGATTTTATTTAAATATCTTCACATACAAGTGAAATTATATCTTGCTTTCACATTAATTAAAAATATTATCTCATGGA